>WAAE01017246.1:0-72921 GCA_013400495.1 Nicator chloris
AACAACCCCAAAAAACCAACAACTAAACAAACACCAAGCCAACTAATGGGGAAAAACTGTTTTAGGTCACACAGCACTAGCTCAGTCAGTTGGAATGCATTTGGCCATCTTTTCCTCTTGTGGAATTCATCCCTCTGGGTACTGTAATGATGGATTTGCCCGTCAAAAGAGCAAATTTTCTTCTTCGCTGGACAGACTACAATTTCTGAATCTCCTTGCCAGTAAACAAGTAGAAACCTTATTTAACCCCTTCATGTTTTGTTCTTTTCTGTGCATGAAACATCAGATGCATCTGTTTCTTACAGGTTAAGAAAATACCACATAGTGGAACCAATTAAATGCATTGTTAGTCCTGGTTGCATATGTAAAAATACAACATATTAACTGAATGCAATCTGTGCACAAGTATTATATGAAACTAGGTAATTAGAAGTCTGGGAGACCTAAACCAAAAGGAGAGCTGCATCTGATTTTACAGTTTGCCTGATGTATCCAAGAAAATTAATACTTACTTTAAAAAAGAAATTAATATTAAAATAAATTACTAGATGCCATATTAATAAATCAAATTAGTTATTACTATTTACTTAGGTTGCAGTAGCACACAGGAATATCATTCACAGCCCAGGATCCTGTGAGATGAATGCCATAAAGACATAGAAAAAATAGATATCTCTGCTTCAAAGAGCTTATATAGACTTTGATCCTAACCACGCTTACATGATCAGCAAAGTTTCCACTGTTTTCAGTGAATCAGAGTGCAGTTTCATAGTTTAAAGGTAATCCCATTCCAATGTCCTTTTCTAATATCTTTTTAAAAATACAAATGTATTGAAATATTTATGTCTTATTCTATAAATCTAAGTATGTCTACAATTTAAATTTGCAGTAGCACACTGAATGACTCTAATGAGACCACCTTTAAAGCAATGACTCAATCATTTGTCCTAAGTGTCTTCTTCTTACAAAAAGAATTGAAATGAAATTATAAAATGCAGACCAAAAAAAATCTTTCAGGAAAGATTTGATCCTCTTGACTGCTGCAGAATGTTTTGTTGAAGAAAGGGCTTGTGAGTTCCAAACTAAAACTACTCCATTATAGCTTCTCATTCTTCTCCACATATTTCCTCTTGTGTTTGGATTAATAACTATAATTTTATTTCTGTGCTTAGTTCAGGTCCAACTTTGTGCCTAAGGCTCCAGAAAGTCTCTGTACAAACAGGTAATAACAACAATGATGATCATATTTATTTTTAAATAGCAGATATTATTTGAATTTCCATCCCAAACAAACAGGGATAGAGATATCTCTGTAAGTACAGGCTTAGGCTGAAATTTTATTTAGGCTTAAAGTTTATTGGTTCAATAGTGACACTGTGAATAATAATAAAAATGGCATTAATATCTCATGTGTGGTGTAGTTGCCTCACCTCTATATTTAGCTCACTGTTGGATTTCAGGAGATCACTGGGAACCGTACACAGAATTGATTCTGACTGCAGGAGAAGGTTTTCGCAGCTTTTATTTCCAACTTTTAGCACCTCGCCTTTAACAGCTTCTGAATCAATATAATTTCCCTTGGAAAAAAAAATCAATTTCATATTACATAACCATCTCTTAAAAGTTAAGTAGTTACAAGCTTGGCAAATATTTTTAATGAAAAATAAATTGTGAAATAAAAGACTAATGAGAATTTACACTGTCCTGTCAATATGCATGTATAGGCTTATTTCATGTAAATGCCACTTTGACAGACAGGCCAGTGTAGGATGGGAAAGCATACCACACAGATAAAATCTGCTGTCACTAACACTCATACAGCTCATACAGACTTCTGAAATTGTAAAGGTCTCAGGGATTAATCCTGTTGGTCCTGTTTAGAGTTTTGCATAATTTGTGCAATAAAGGACACATTACGTAACACTGTTGTTTACAAAAAACTGGCATTATATTATCCACAAGCTAAAGGCATCTCAAACATTTTGCTTTGCAAGTGGTTATGGTAGCAGAAGTGAAGCTTAAAAAAGAAGTAATTAATTATAATAATACACAAGTCTGTTAAAATCATGTTCCACTGACCAAAAAGGAAAAAACCTTGGGAAAGATGAGGCATGAAAAATACACTTCTTACCCAGAAAACCTGCTCTCACATCCCAGACTTGGATAAGAAATGACTCCTTCTGATATGGTCAGTAGAATCCAAAGGCCACGTTTAGGATCTTTTGTGCTCAGGAGTGCATGTCTATTTAAGAAGCTGCCCTAGCCCAACTACTGCCCAGCTCAAGATGAAAGAAGAGGCATATTAAGGGATTAGAAGGGGAGAAGGGAGTATGGGACTAATACAGGCTATTTATATGGGCTGGATCTGGAAGTTTTCCATGAGAAGGGAGCAAGGCATCGCAGCTGACACCACTGTATATTGGAAAGGAAACAAGAATCCCATTCGGAGGGGCAAAAAATCATCTTTGGCATATGTTTTAGATCTGCATCAGAATGAGACTGAACCTGGGGAAAATTGTAATAAATATATAGGAGAGCCAGTTTAATTTCCTATTTTGACGGCAAAGCCACACCCCAGGTAAATACTTTTTAATTGCTGGCCATAAAAGTCCATTTTGCATTCTATCTTCTGCCTAGTCGAAGCCATTCTGTTTGGTGTTAAGTAAGAAAGTATTCCTGGGCCAGGGAGCATACGAATGCTTATTGCTAATTAGTATGGAGACTTGTGGCAGATTGTGAGCCATTCATGTTCACATCTTTCCTCTGAATGATGTACCTCAAAAGACTTGAATTTAATTCTTCCATCTTCAGGATAAATATATCATCCTGGAGAGCGTGGTTGAGCGGTCTCTTCTTCTACACCAAAGCCTAGAATTTTTCCTCCACCAAAACTGATGGAAAAAAGAAATCATACTGGTATTTCCCAAGGTGGTCTTTAGCCAGTTATAAGGATGGTAGCTTTTACTTACTACTGTGACCATTATGTTACCATTAATAGATTATAGTTTCAAATATATTTGCTATGGTATCCAAATATATTAAGAGTTTCAAAATGCTTTAAACAGTGGTTTCACTCTTCTCAGGACAACAGAATTTACCTACAATCTTAAGAAAAGGAGGGAACTGGCTCCTGTGAGAACTGGAAAAAAAATTTCCTCTTTTCAAATGTGTATTGCCCCCTTCCTGGTGAGCAATGCCCTTGAATGCAAGCTGGAGAAGTTAATCTTCAAGCTGTATTGGGTAGCTGTTGCAACCCAATCTGATAGCACAGCCACCTCAGAGCTTTAGAGAGATGGGAATAACTTGGGTAAAAGTCTAAAAGCAGCAGAAGAACAGTAAACTAACTAAGGTGTGGAAATTCTGAGACTGGTGTCAGAAGCATTTTTGAGGCTCCTAAGCAATGTGAGCAGTTTGACTTGGGAAGAATGAGGAATTACTGCAGCTGCAGAGGTTCCTCTTTGGCTTGCTCAAAAATACCACAGTTTCCATATTGTTCTCTTTTGGACCAGGTTTTGAGAGTAACAATTTCCTATGCAATGTGAAAGAAGATTGACAATAGAGAGACCTATAAATAGGCAAGAAGATTTCCTTAAGATAGAAAATATTCCTCATAAAGAATGTGTCACACTGGCTCAAGAATAGAGTAGGCAATTTAGTAAATCTTGTCCTACTCTGAGTTTTAAGACTCAGAAGTGCCAGAGCACAGCCAGGATCTCAGATGTGCTGAATAGCATGCCAGTTGTTACACACTGAATTACAACTGTGCTATGTATTTCTCTAGTGGAAGATTTAAATTTGTAGATAAACTTCAGTTTCTGGTGGCCCAAGCCTAGGCCTTCTCTGGAATAATGCACAGAGTCCCTGCACCAGCTTAGTGCACAACCACAACCCCAGAACAGACCAGGCCTCTGGGCTAACTCAAGAAAGATGCTTTTCTTACTTATCTGTTGCTTAGTTTTTGTTTGTTTGTTTTGTGGTTTGGTGGTTTTTGTTGTTGTTGTTTGTTTTGTTCTGTTTTGTTTTGTTTTGTTTTTTCCACAGCTAAACGCTCTGGGCTGTCAGCAGCTCAGCTTGCAGATCTGGATCAGTGGCTTCTGGTGGAGGCACCAAGCAGACTCTGTCCTTTTCAGCAGACTCAGCAGTGAAACACCTGAACTTCTCCTGCCCTAACAGCTTTCCATGTTGGCAGGAGATGGGAGCACTTCTGAAGTAGTGTCTTCATGGTGTTGAAGCAGAGAGTTGTCTGGTACCACTCTATCATGACCCTCTGACTGGGGCATTGTGGGCACCAAGAGGCTTGAAAGAGCCATGGACTTGCCAGAGGAAGACAGTGATGATGTGGGATGTTGAGAGGCTGGCACTGAAGACAAGAAGGACTGGCATTTGTGGCACACAGTGCCCTGTGTTTTAAATAGAAAACCTGATATTTTCTTGTGTATAACATTTTCTTACAAAAACATCTTGTGGTCATTGGGGAAACCAAACAGAACATTTCAATCGGTACCCACTGTCATTTGATGAAAGCCAAATATGTCACACTAGATTAGTTAGATTGAAAAACTTGTGATAAAAGCTCCCTCCACCCCTCTGAAACTAATTAAGAAAGAGATAAAAGAACTTTGGTTTGGTAGAACAGACTGTTCACTGAAGCAAGCTGCCATTTAATTTCATGCTGAGCTTGCTTAATTACTGCACAAAATATGATCACGAGGCATGTAAACTTGTGTGTGTGTATTTTTGAATGTGGGTACAGGGCAAGGGAAAAGTGTTGCCAATATGGCTTGTAATGCTCTTTTGGCTCCTGACTATAATTTATGAAAGTTGACTCACTGTTTTGATAGAAGCACCCCACTATAACTAATTCCATTTAGAGGAAGATGTTAAATTGGTGCCTGTTCATGCTTCGTTCTAGGAGACCAGCTTTCACTAATGCTGTTCTCCAGCTGGTTGTCAGGAAATAACCAGGACATTAGGCTTAGGGACATCTGCCTTGGGTGCCACATCACTACAGGTCAATACTACAAAATTGTGACTTTGGTCACTTGCCATGATGACAATCCTCAGTCAGCCTTTCTTATCTAAATGTTTTTTTTCCCCATCAATAAACAGCACCAGAGACTTCTTCAGGGAGAATAAAAGAGTAGACAAAGTAGACAGTTAAAAAAACCAACTAATTTTGACCCTCAGAGTCTCTGAAGATTATAGAGCAAGTCCTCATGGACACACTTCCAGGCAGAGGAAGGACAAGAACGCGATTGGTAACAGCCAGCACAAGTTTCCCAAGAGTGTATTTTGCCTGACCAACCCCCTATGGAAACAGGACTGGCTCTCTAGATAAAAGGAGAGCACTGGACAAGTGGACCTTGGTTTTAGCAAGTTTTGCAACACAATCTCTCCTAGCAATGACAAAAACTAAGGATGGTATGGACTGGACGGATGGTATATAAAATGAGTAAAACCACATTGGACAGAGATCAAATCTTCATTTGTCAATGGCTGATACTGGGACCAATACTGCTTAAAATCTTTTTTGACAACTTGGACAAAGGGATAGGATGCACTGTCTTTGAGCTTTCAGATGATATCAGACTTAGGAAAATGATTGATATACTGGACCATAATATGAAATTAGGCAGCAGTATGCCACTTCAGTGATGAAGGCTCAGCACATATTTTAGCAGCAGCAAAGCGAATAGATTGAAGGTGATTGTTCTGCTCTGGTCAGCACCTGTGGAGCCATACCTTGAGAGCTGTGTCAAGTTTTGAACCCCACAGAAAAAGGGAGGTACTGACAAACTGGATGAAGTACAGAAGAGAGTCACTGAGCCAGGAGGGGAGCTCAAGCATAAGACACACAATGCAAGGTAGTGGAGCTAGCTGAGTGTTTTAAAGCTAGAATCTCCATTCTTGGAGATTTTCATAACTCATTTACACAAAGCCATAGGCAGCCTGACCTAATTTTTAATTTAGCCCTGTTTTGAGCAATGGGGTTAGACTATGAAGACCTCGAGAGGTTCCTTCCAATCTACATTATTCTGAAATTTTTCCCAAATTAGTCCTCTTTCCAACTGGTTGATATGCATGACCTGGAAAATACTGGAAAACACTGCTGTCATTGCACAGAGGCACTGAGCCATGCAGCAGCTATATATTCCCAGATCTCTGTTGACTGCACAGCAGAACTCTTTCTAGCATTTCTCCATAACTGAACAAGAGATCTGCCCTGCATTGAGGAAGAAGTGATTGTATGGCTAAGAGCTCCAAGTAGAAAAAACAATGTAAAAAGTAAAAATCAGACCAATTATTCTTTCACATTTGCCCAAAACACTTAGCAGAGATGGATTAATATTCAGAGTTTGACTGGAACTCAGCATGGCTGACAGGAACTCTGAAGTAATCCTTCTGATGTCTTGTAGCCCACAAGTTGGCCCACTGTACCATTTTGGAGTCAAAGACCTTAGGGCTTCAAGATTTCTTCACTGTGGTGGGGGAGATATTTTGGTTTACAGAGCTATGCAGGAGTGACACAAAGAGTTGACCCAAGCATTAGGACTCATTGTCTTCCATAAAACATTTTTATCCACTGTATTTTATATAACTTATAGATATCTATGTCAATAACATATAAATACCAATAAATTTTCATAAGCATTCACTGTAAACTAGATATACCCATATTTGTACCTTTTCTATTTAATACTCAGAAAAAACTAAACTTCAAGAAATTGGACTCTCACAGAATGGATTTAACTTTCTCCACAGCACTGTAGCAGAGACAGACCTGTGCTATTGAGGGCCCCAAATTCCTAAGAGATTCTTCTCAGTGCTATGTAGGCTATTCTCAGTGCACTTTGAGGAGGCATTCAGCATCAACTTTGCATTTTTCATGGATCCATAAATATTTAGGCTACAGCAGTGACTGATCCTCATGAGTGACTTTGTGCACAGGCCAGAGTTTCCCTCAGCTCAAGAAAACCAAAGAAGCCAGACCACATCTTTTGTGAGGAAGGACAAAAACCATGTGACAGTAAGAGCCAGGGCTTGTGCACTGACCACATACTTCAGGTTCTGGGCTGCTGGCCATGTTTAATCCTGAACTGGTGGCACAGCTTATTGCAATCAGAAGCTGATGCAGCGTGGTCCTCCCACGAGGACAAGGAAAGCCCCTCTCCCACTTCACCTGATGGCAACAACCACCCTGGTACATACATCTTTGTTTTCAGCTCTGCGTCTTTTAAATTGTGAGAACTGGGCTCGGGTGAATGCAGTACTGAACACAGTACTCTCTCTGCCCTCGCTTCCTTGGGGCTTCCTTTATTTCATCAAAGCGTCTGTTCCACACTGTGCTGCTGATGTGCACTCGCGAATAATTGAAAAACTTATTTCAGCATTTCTTACCTTAATTTCCAGAACATTTTGGTTGCCTCTTGAGATGAACACTGTCTTTTCAAAATGCTTAAATACAGGATTATTTACGTAATCAAAATCAAAGTACAGGGAGCTGACACCATCAAAAATAAAGAACACTTTGGTTACAAAGGGTGGTTGGAGATTGAAAGATTTCAGTGAAGGTGTTGTACAGCAGATTATCTCTGAGCTAGAGCGGTGGCTACACGCCTATAAGAAAAGAAAAAAGAGGTAATTGCAGTATGTACACGCATAGGAAGTCACTGATTAATGCCACTTTCTTTAACAATACACATATATTGAAAAAATAAACACCAAGTGTCTTGTTCTTCTTTAACCAAAGCCAAATCCAGATCAGTGCTACACAGTGTTTATGTAGAGCTGGGAGAAAAGTATAAAAATTTCATGTCAATGGTGTTGCACTCTCATTGAGGAAATGTTCAAGTAAACAAGCCTCCTGGCTTGATTGTTCACAGCACTTTTAAAGCAAATATTTTGCAGATAATTAATGGAAAATGATTTTCAAACCAAGGACCATCAGGAGAATCGCCTGGTGTACTGAGCAGCCATAGTACAGCTTACCCAGCCTATCACAGTGACTGCAACATACATTTCTCTTTCTTTTTCACTACCAAAGCAATAGTAAGGGACCAGAGGACAAGGTAAAAGCCAACAATGATAACTGGGACAGTGGAAAACAGAAGTAAAGCACTGTTTACCCACAGTGTAGCTAAGTTGCTATGTTTCCAGAAAGGCACTGTGGACACTGTGAGAAAGGGCTTTAGAGCCGAAGCCACCATGGATTCTGGGCCACAAAAACTCAGCAAAGTGCATCTCCTTTCCAAAAACGTGTATTTAAAGCCCCAGACACGTGGCACTTGGTGCCTAGGTACACAGTCATGCAAGCTCCTGCTGAGAGTGTTGACTGTGGGACATGCTTTGCACTGTATCTCGGAGCAGCAGGGTTAAGATGTTTGCCCCTCACTGCAGTGCAGGAGCTGCCTGACAACAGGCACAAAGCCACACTTGCCCTCACTCTGCCACTATTCCTCATGATCACCTGCACTGGGGGGAAGCTGCTACTGCACCCCATGATCCGAAGACCTTCCAGAGGATGCTCTGTGCTATGGGGATGTGATCCAGTACAAAACACAGGACTCATCTGAACTGCCTTTGCAGCTGACAAAGGGACAACAACTCATCGACAGTGGGTTTCATCTGATCCACTTTTGACAACAATCTAATCTTTAATTAGAGAAATGGTACTCTAGAAGAGTCAACTTTGTCTGGACTGTGAAGGTTTCTACAGGAGTACTTTGCTTATGATGCCAACAGCACATCTACAGACACCAGTGGGAGGCACAGTGCGTGCTGGACTGCGCCACACAAACTGCAGAGTGGCTTTGTCATCGTGTCATGTACTCCCTTCCCTGTGCCTGCCTTCCATGCTGCCTACCAACGACATGGTTGAAGGACTTCTGGCACAAACAGACTTGCTTCAGCTCCACAGAAGTATTTCTCTTCCAACTCCTCAAACCTTCTGTAAGCAGCCCCTTGTGCACCGTGCCCTGAGAGCAGATCAAACTTCCTCTTTTTTAAAAAAAGATAAAAGAGCGTATCTGACATATGTCTCAGAAAGAATGGGGCTAAGCTCCTCATCATTGTAAATCTTACATTTGTTCTGCTAGAGATTTCCTTGGAAGATCAACTATGCTCTTGAAGACCTTTGTGCACCCAGAGAAGGCCAACATGTATATTTTTCTGTTTTGTTTTTCAAAATAAATTTGTTCTCATTATGAAATGCTGTCTGAAGGAGCTTTGAAATTAGTTTAAATGAATGCAATGTAATTTTGTTGTTTCAAATCAGTGACATAACCACTCAGCCTGTATCGGCTATATACCCACATCAGCTTGAAAAGTGGGATTAAATTAGCTATCTGCAAATCAGGGCTTTTTGTTATCACCACAGCAATTCATGTTTCTGAGGATAATACTGAGAAATCTTGAATCTGCCAAGGGAAACATTTTCAACATTCAGCATTACAGCATTACAGTTTTAGAGCTCCTACGTGTCTGTGAGTTGTGAGTTCGGCACTCAGTTAAATAACTTGGTGGAGCTCTCTGTGATGCTAATGGGACTAGCACCTGTGTATCTAACAGCCCATTTATACTCCTAGCAGAAATTCCGAAATATTTTTGTAAACCCCATGTCAAAAAGGTAAACTGTGGGACACAAGGCAGATTTCTGCCCCATTTGCTTACAGTATCAGACTGTTCATTGAATACCTTGTTATACACCACTGACCATATCTCAGGCTTTGTTCTATCACATAGATCTAGAAATTGATTTGAATTAGTATGGAAATAATAAGATGCATCATTAGGATAATGAATGATCAAGACATACTTTTCCATGATATGACTATTCATTAAGATATCTATCATACTGTGTCAATTCTTAAAAAGGGTCACTAAAATATATATAATTATAAACCCAAGTATGTCCCAAGTAATCATTATATTTATTTGATTAATGTAAATTCATTAGACTCTTTATCTACTGTAGAGTAGTGATGTCCATTAAATGAATAGCAGTGGTATTCATAACTTTGTTTGTGGCTATCTATTAGAATCAGATACTTTACTTTATCAGGCTGGTCTCTGAAGCAGAAGCTTTCAGAAAATGATAAAAATCTAATAATACTCTTTGGAGAGGACGCAATGTGACTGATTGGTAAGGTCAAGAAAAATCTTATTTGCAATGCCCTTATTGGTACATGATTTGACATGACATTTTTACCTTGAAATTGGTTTTAGCAATTGAAGAATATGATGGTTTGGTTTTCAAGAAATATTGGATTGAGGATCTCCAAGAAAACCCCCCTAATTCAATCTATTGCCTTCTCAATTAAGATACTGCCTATCACCCAGCACCTTTAACTTTTATTTAATTAAACTTTAAAGTACATTCACTTTAAAGGCTAAGCCTACATTTTTCTTGTGACTATAATCTACATCTGAAGACAAAGAGGAAGAAAAAATACAAAAATTATGGAGCATTTCACAAGCATAAGTAAATGCTATACCCCAAAGGGAATAATAATCCATTGCACAATGCATATGACTCATCACTTAAGGTATGTATTCTTGTTCCATTTGTAAAATATGACCCCTGAGGCAATTAATTCAAACCTGACCTACAGAACCTGAACTTCAGTGCCCAATTCAATTTTTTTTCATCTGATAGAACAACAGGAAAAGTATGAGGGAGGATCTCAAAGTTCCAGAAGTCTCCCAGCAGCTGACATAGATTAGAGAGGGGCAGTTGGATGTGTATTACAGGATCTGCAGCTGTCAGAAAGGACAAAAGGGCCAATTTGTTCTTTCATTAAAAGTAAACTTTTGGAGTTCCAGTGAAAAATGAAAGATGAATGAAGTTTAAGACAGATCTGGAGACTTTCCAACCGTCTTTGCCAAAGGATGATTTTTTTAATAGAAAGAGAAGAAAATACGGGTCCAACATGAAGAATGTTGGCCCATTCAGAAGAATTTCTGTGTAAAGCAGTGACACCCAAGCAGCGTATCCTAAGGGTTTTTCAGAGAATTCATTGCCCTTTGCTGCCATTTCAGGTGGTATGGTGAATGATCCTGAAGGATTGGTAGCCCTTTAATTTTAGTTTTCTTCTTGGATGAAGGCATGGGAGATGATACTTCTAGTCTATAGATCATCAGACCAGAAGGTAGAGTAAAACCTCTCTTGCTCTTGGCTCTGAGAGCCAGCCCTTTGCACAACATGATCAATTCAAATTCCTCCCTGGCCTTGGGGTGGTCAATGTACCTTGTAGCACTGCATCCCTGGCACCCTGGTGATTTCACAGAGTGGCTTTTCCCTGACATCACCTGCTGTACCCCTTCCCTGGCAGGAGATGTGTGTGGGATACAGATCTGGCATAGAAACAAAGACAAATCTTCCCCTTTGTGGGGGGACTCTTCACTGAGCTTCTGTGGCAGCTTTGTGCCATGGACTCAAGACAGATAGAGGATCCAAGCCTAAGTGTCTTTGGATAGGGAATCATGAATATCTTCAATAATCACACATTCACTACCCACACTTTTCAGGGAATTTGTTTTAGCACTATTTAATACATCTACACTCGCTGCTGAATTCTAGGCATCTTGATGAATATGAGTATGGTTTGCTTACAGACTTGTAAACATTGAACACACTTTAGAGTATTTTAAAATTCTCCTGTAAAACAGCAGGAAATGGCACCTGGAAGGGAGAAATGATGAAATGCTGAAGAACATTCAAAAGACTACTTATTGAAGAGATAATTAAAAGTCTGTGGAAAGAGAAGATCTTGCATAGCTACTGGGTCAGTTGTTGAAGGTCATCTCTTAAAAAATGCTTCTCCTTAGTTTTGCAGCCTTGCATATCTTGGGACATTCATTATTAGAAGAGATTAGGCAGTGGGAATATATATCCAAATTAGTTAATAGACGGAATATTAAAAAAGAAAGGATCCCAAATGACCACTTGTTCACTTGCAAACAACAGGCTTTCAAAGAAAAAAACATTATTCCCAAGTGCTTCAGAAGCAGAATAATCATCTAGCATGACTTACAGCACAAGTTCCTGATCAAACACCATTCCAAATTGTGCCTAGGGTTTTTTTACAGGCACAGTGAAAGGAGGGAACGAGCTGCTCCCCTGCTTGTGTACCTCACACAGGAACTGGATACATGAACAGAAGTGAGAAAGTTTCTGTATTCTTATGCATTCTATAGAGCTCTTGGGAATTCATGCAGCACTGCCTAAATTCTTAGTCTTTTTCCCTAGTCAGAACAAATGATAAAAAGAACCCATGAAATAAAAATTAAAAAGAAACACATTGTAATTATTGAAACATATGGTTCAATACATTTTTTTCACTCACTGAAATAAATTGAGAGAAGGCAAAATGCATTATTTTGACAGTGTTAACATAGAATGTAATATAAACACAACTAGTGTGAACACAGCACTGAACAATTTTAAGGAAAATTAAATAAATATTAAAAGAATACTGTAACATGGAAACAAGGCATTTTTTGCTCTATTGAAGAAAAATTTTCAGAGATACTAAACTACAAACACGAAAGCTGAAGAGCTCAACTTAAATGTTTCATCTATGGGGGCTGGCATATTGTGCCCAAAACTTTTCAGTGAAACTGCACTTCTTATAGGAAGCTCTTCCAGAAAAGCTCTTCTATCAGTTGTACCACTCACCTCCACCACTGGGATGGAAAGAGGCAGAGAAAAGCAAATGCCCCAGGGCATCTCTGCAGGCTCTGCTCCCTGAAACTTTTGGATGCAGAGCACTCCCAACAGCTCCTGCTGTTTACAGAAATGACCCTCCACTTACATTGTCACTCCACCAGGACTCGAGGCCACAATTAAACCTGGGGACAGAGAGCTGACTGAAGGTGAGACCTGTTTTAAACTGGGCACTGGCAGTTTTAGACAAACGGAAAAGGGTCTGGGACGTGGGGGAAAAAATGAGAAGAGCTCTAGGAAACAACATTTATCAGGAGAATTTGAAGTGGTTTGGTTGTTTTAACTGGAAAAAGAGAAAGATTGAATCATAATTTAGTGCAAATATGTAAAATTAGCAGGAGAGACTGATAATCTGTTGCTTGTATCCACAGAGGGTTAAACAAGAAGATAGGTAATTAGCCACAGGATTTGGGTTAATTATTAGAAAGAAGTCTTTCCAAACCACTAGGCAAGCAGGTAGAGCAGCTCTCTCTAAAGCTTGTTTAAGCAAGATTGTGAAATTTCTCTCACAAGGAGCTTTAATAACAGCCTGAACAAGTATCTGTTAGGCAGTAGTCGGGGTGCATTTGCTCCTGGCACAGGGAAGTGGGCTGTGCTAGCCCACAGTGCTCCCTCCCAGCTGTATTTTCCTTTGATGCTTTGGGATGTGTTTCAGTGCTGGCTTTGGTTTTCCCAAGAGCCAGAGTTTCTAAATGATGACAAAAGCAGCTCTATAGCACTTCTTGAGCACTTCTTTGGTCTGTTCAGGACAACAACCTGTCTTCTCCTTTATAAATGGGATAGTTGGTCTGGATCTCTGCTGGGAATAGTTCCTCACTGTTGTTTATTTTTGTAATGACTGGATGACATGTTAGGGTTTTTTGGTATATCCCTCATGCAGAGAGCCCAGAACTTCCAGTGCAGGATGGGTAAGACTACAGCCATAGGCATCCTCCACCAGAAATTTCCTCAGTTACACAGTACAATGTTGTTTTGCCACTTATAAATCTTTCCTTTCTACCTGAGAATTAATACTCTTCCTTTAGAAATATGCTTGAGGTAAAGAATAGTGGCAGAACAACTGGCTGCTACAGAGGCAGGGAAGGCAACTGAATGCCAGAAGCCTTTAATTTCAATAGAGCAAAAATATATTGCTTGGGCAATGTCTAAGTATAACACACCCCAGATTATAATCCATTTGAGGTTATATTCCACCTTTTGTGCAGGATGAATGAACTTGTGTACAGCTACTCATACACTGGGGTAATTTCTTAGAGATCAGCAGTGGCAGGAGATTTGTTTGTTGGCAAATGTCAAACACACTGCAAGGTATGAAAAGAAATAGAATAAAGGAAATAATTCTGACTGACTAGGTCTTTTTTCAACAGCAGGTTAGAGGCAGGGTGAAAGCAAAACACTGCTCAAAGGCAAGGTTGCTCTCCAATATTTGGGGGAGAGAGTAAATTCTATGGTGTGTATTTCCTGGAGTTGCCAGTCACTTTTGGATTTTCTTTAAAACTTCAGATTTTTCAAATCTGTTCAGATTCTAAGAAGTCCTAAATATTTGACAAGGTATGCAGTACCAGGGCCCGAAGAGAAGCAATATTGCATATTTCCAGAGGGGAACAGAAAAAGCAAACGAAATATCTTTACACAAAGCAAAATCTCAAGACCTGATTTCAGCAATGAGCTTTTCCTTCAAAATCCTTTGTGCTTAGATATGCTCACATTATTCAAAATCTAATAAATTTTGAGTTTAGCAGATTTCACTGAAAGGTTTTATTTTCTGACTGATGGGTAAAGTGACTTTTTGGTAACACTTAACACTGTGTTTCATTGGAAAGGAACTGATTTTTAGATTAAAATCTGAACCTATTAAATTACAAGCCACGACTACATGCTGTGGAAATTCAGGTCCTGGCACTCATAATGTTATACAAATTAGGATCATGAAGAATATGATGACCTTGAAGCTATAAAAGACTGCAAATTTGCAGACATATAATTTAAAATGCATTGAGCAAACCTAGGTCTAATAGTTAGAATTCAATTCAGGAAGCAGTGTATGATGATCATTAGAAATAAGCAGAGAATATGAACAGTGAGTAGCATGTCATAAAGAGTGTAGGTCAATTTACTTCAGCCTAAACAAATCTTACAGGACAAGAACATGTTGGAGGTACAACACAAATGTGTAGACAAAAGCTTACAGAAGGCAGTTTCAGTAAAACTGGACAACAAATGCCATCTTTGCCTGATAAGAATTACAGCAGATCTCATGGTCATATCTGTATTTAGATTTGGACACTGTGTAGTGTCAACTCAGGAACAAAAAAAAGAAGATTTACATCTCTGACTGATCTGCTGTTTAAGCAGAGGTACTCACCTGCAAGAGCCCAAACCCATCTTAAAACTTGGTTGCTGAATTTATCAAAGTTAGGACAGATTTCCCCAACAGGGATTTTGGCAATCAGAAATTCTTAAAAATAATACTTAGTTTTGATTTTATATATTTACTCTTCCTTTGATATATATCCACAGTCATCACTTGAGTATCACAGTAGTGCTTGAACTTGTCATGTAATCTGTCATATCTATATTGCATTGCTCTGTGTTTAGCTCTGTGTGAATTTGTATTTTTAAATTGAAATATAAAAAACTTCTTATCAGATACTGTACTAGCCTTATTTTTTTGGAAAAGGTTTCTTGGAAACAGTTGTTTTATCTTCAGCTTAATTTCAAATTTGATTTGAATTTTGCCTATATAGTGAAAACAGTCTTTGCAGAAAACATCAAAATATCAGTAGAAGTCCCAAAGTTTCAAGGCAAAAGTCAAAGTATTTTGACTGAACATTCACAACCATTCACCACATCAAGATGAAAAGATAACAGATTTTCTTCTCTAAGACTGACTCACCACAGAGAAGTTCATTCCTAGTTTAGGTACAGTAATCACCATCTGAGGAAAGCACACCGAGTTCAAGTTGATTCCCTGAGCTGTGATTGTACTTCCACCACTAGGAAAATTTACCAAAAGAAGAACAAAAAAAAAAGAAGGAAAAGGAAAAGAGAAGAGAAGTAGGATAAATAACTGCTGTGATAATGCAATGATAATTACAAATGAAAACATAAAACCAGAATTAGAGATATATGGGGTAAATGCAAATACATAGCTTTCAGCAGTGAGGTAATTTTTCTGGGAAACAGATTTTACATTTACTATAAAAACTTAACAAAAAAAGGAAAGAAAAACAATTTTTAAAACTGTGATAAGCCAGGGTATAAAACAAATGTGTACATTTAAAAAGAGGTTGCTTTTTTTGTACTTAGCATTTGCTAACTAATTTATTTCACCTATTGCTTTCAGTGGTGCTGAAAAAGGTGTCTGTTTCACTGCTGACATTTTTTTGGCAAAGGCAGATGGCTTGGATTAGAGCTACTGAGACTATAAATATGTCACTTGAAAACACACACATACTACCATACTATATATTCATAGTATTTATATAGCACTGGATTTAGACAATTTTAAAATCCATTTGCTCTCCTGAGTCCGCTGACTTGTCACATTAAATGATTTTCCTCAGCAATCAGTGTAATGTCCAGACACAGTATAGGAAACACACTTAGCTGTGCAGTGGGTATCTCAGCAGGACATCACAGGTAGGCTCAGCAGCAGCTAGGAGTGAAATCACAAAGAGAAAAGAGGCACCCTTCCCCCTTCTCCTTCACCTCTGAAAGGAAATGATTTGCCCTCTGCAACTGCACCGTAATAGAAACAATTGGCATGGAAGATAGAGATAAAAATGCAATTTCTTTTGATAGATTGCTGAGCAGCAGAGCCGTTCTTTGTTCATTTGTTGCTTTACTTATTTCTATAAGAAAATTTTACTCACCTAAGAAAAGATTTGGCTGGATGAATTTTTAAAACAACTGGATCTTCTCTGTATGTGAAATGTCTGCTTGTGTCTCGAACAGCTTCATCGATTTCCATTCTCACACGATATTCCTGGGGAATTTGCTGTGCTGGAGTGTAGCACTCCACGGTGCTCGCCGATATGCTGGGAGGACTGCAAACAGACTGCTTGTCACCATTATAAAACATGTACTTGGCTTAAAACACTGTCCTTCACTGAGCCCCAACATTGCCTAAGGATATGTTTATAAAAAAATGCCATTGATTTTCCCGCTGGATAATCAAATTGCAACAAGTAAGCATGACATAAGGTAGAAATTGCAACAGCATGGCTTAGGCTTAAGATTCATCTTAATTCAGTTGACTTACACCTTGCCTGATGGAAGGTGTTGCCCCAGTACTGGTGACAACCCCATGAGCCCCTGAACCCTGCAAAGGCAGATTCCAGCCTGGAAAACAAGAGCACACTCCAGGTTTAAGGAGAATGACTTGATCTGCTATAACCAAACGATAATGCTTCTTTCAAATCCACATGACTTACTCTGTGCTAAAAGCCTCAAGTAAAGGTGCTCGTGTGGGTGTACCAGATGCTGAGGGGCAGGCAGAGGCCAAGGAGAAAGAAGATGGAGAAAATTCAAGAAGAGCTGGCTGAATTCAGCACATCAGCAGAGTCTCTTGGATATTCACCTTCCTGTCGCTATCATGCTTGGCTATGGAAGTCCTCTTCCTCCTACACTGAGCTCAGTAGGTGAGTGGGCAGCAGGAGGATCCCAAAGTTTGAAGCACATGAAATGGGGCCGTGGGGAGCAGGGCACATCAGAGACAAGGGTGGCAACTGACTGGAGAAGCAAATGTAACTCTACCAGCTGGTTTCAGTGATTTGGGCCCAAGCACATCCATGGGCCATCCAAGTGATGTCGTTCTCACAGAGTGTAAGAGATGGTCTCCAAATCAGACAAAAGGGATATTTCCTACAACTTAATAAGCTTTCCAGGAAGGTGGGGTTCACCATAAGGGATGGTGGTTCATTCATCTGTATCTGGAAGCTTTTAAACATCTCTTAAAAGCAAAAATAAACCTTGCTCTGGCTGTCCTCAGAACTGGGGAAAACTGCCTGTTTAGCTAGAGAAACACCTGCCTTGAGAAACTGGTTAAGATCTGCATAGAAGTCTCCAGGCAATGTGGCTAGTGAGAAAGAGGGATGCTGGAGATGCTTACTGGGTAAGTCTCAGCTATTGTTCAATACCTAGAGGACCCGCTGAACAACATCTGTATCTGAGCTGGCTGCTGTCCGAGCCCCACAGGAGATGTCTAAAATGAATCATTCCCAAAAGGTTCATATATTTCTCTGTTTGTTGACCAGTTGAGACGAAGACACCAAGAAATGCAACCCTAACTATTAAGGAACAGAAGTGATGAAGATCTTTTTAGTGATCAGACTTGAATATCCTTTTTCTTGATTTAGTCAGACCTGGCTGATTTGATCAAGAGTATACAATAAATCAATTAGCAGTAAAGAATAAATTTCACCTCTCCTGACTCTGAGTCTCATGTTAACTAATAGGCTACTGCTTCCCCACAGTATCCACAAGTGTGAAGTTTTGACTATGACTATGAAAAACTTTGACTATGAAGTTTTTGACCACTATGACTTTCCATAATCATTAGATGATGCTCAAATTTCAGAGGAATTGCTGGATATCCTGTTTCTGGAACACAATGGGCCAGATTCTGCCCTTGTCTGCAGAGGTGACAGTTCTGGAATCATCCTGCTGTACCTAAACACAGAACCAAGCAGGATTTGTGCCATGGTAGAATGGCTACCAAATTCAGAACCCTTGTCTGCCCACAGCAGAGAATTGGTGAATGCTATTTAACATTTATATACAGCTGTGATTGCAGGCATTTCCACACAGAACACATCAAAGATTCACGACTGAGCTCCTACTGGATCCACTACAGACACACAAGAAATTCGGGCTTAAACCTCCAAAACAATTTTCTAAATACCAGGAAAAGTCCCAAACGGATGCTACCCTGTTTTGTAAGCTGTTCACTGATAGCAGTGCAGAAATAGTGCTCCTCTGCATGGGATAGACATTGGCACACTGGTCAGGTTTCCACCCAACAAGGCAGTAGGAAATTGTAACTTGGGCCCACTGGCTGCTCACTGGCAGCTGCTGCATGAACAGCAGCTCTTGCTAATACAAGAGAGAGGGGGAGCTGAGTGTGTGGGAACCAGGGTGACAAAAATGACGGGAAGTAAGCGGTTTCTTGTCCATTAGAAGCTGATTTGACACTTCTCTATGCAACCTTTTAATGAAGACCTTACAGAATAAACAAGACTTCCAGAGAACTGTAGTCTATTCTAGAAATCTTTCAGGTATCCTAAACTCAGAATAGGTACTGCTTACTGTATAAATTCCCCAAGAAGTGACACAAGGAGAGAAAAGCAAATGTTTGAGTTTGGTTTTTTAACTCCAAGATTTTTAATCAAGACATTTCAGTATTACAGGCATGGTGTTTTAGTTAGCCCATTACCTTTTCAAAGTGCATGGTTGCTCACCAACAAAAATCCTCATGGATTTCCCACTGTCTAGGTATTTTCCAGCTACAGTCAGCAATGTTCCTCCAGATTTGGGGCCATAGGTGGGAGATATACTTGTTATTACAGGATTCTGCGGGGAGGTAAAAATAAAACCAATGGATTATAAAATTATTTTCAACATGTAAAGAGGAGGACTTAAAACATTTATTAACATTTCCATGAAGTAACAACAAAGCCAACATGAATACAGAATTTACCATGCTGGATTGGACTCATGAGGAGTCCCTATCAGTTAATATTGAAGCTAATTTTGACTATAAAGGTTTAATCATAGTGCTTACCACGTATGAAAATGTATTGAACAGTGTTTTGCCATGTCCAACAGAAACACTACTGGATATATTAAAACCTGGACTTTTTGCAGCAGGAACTGTGCATTCCAGCCTTCAGAAAACAAGGGAAAAAATGGGATTACATTTTTTTTTCTGATTGATTTTTTGGCATTAAAATAGAACCACTTCAAACTCATAATAACGGGGAATCCATACTAAACAGATCATCAATCTATGCACATCACAGACATTTCAGAAATAACAGCTAAAAGAAGTCTGGCCCTCTTCCTTATTAATAAATACAAATGCTGTGGTCTTTATAATACTTGGCCACAGAAAATAATTTTAGTATATAATATAATATATTTCAGAAAAAATAAGCATGATAGAAAAAACAAATACCTTTCTCAATGGCTGATGGATTTTTTTGAATTTTCCTTTAGTATCAAATTTTGGCAGACAATAGCATTAGAAAAAATTAATCATACACACAAGTTTGTTGTAAAACATTAAATATTACTAAAAATTAAACTTGAACTTCCGCAGCAGCATGTGTCATTCACATAGCCTCATATATAATCTGGTCTCCTTAAATCATCTTGTTTCCATTAAGACTGTTCAGAACAGCAGTTAGGAGAGCGCTCAACACTTCTGGAGCACTTGCTATGTATGTGAATAGGAAAGCTGTGCCACGATTTGCACATTGCTTTGGTGGTAGAGAGAGGATATTCACTGAACTTGCATTTCTGCAAGATAACACCTACAGTAATCTCTGTCTTAAGCCATTATCCCAGTGTCTCAAATACTTATTCTGAGGAGGAAGAGGAGAGGTGCAGTTGAGGGTCATAAGCTTCTGGATGTCGAAATACCTGCATCTTCTCACACTTCTCTCCAGCAGCTTTAAAGATCAGGAAGACAGAGGTGACATAACTTAGCCCAGCAGGATCCTGGCCAAAGGAACCTGCCCCCTTTTTCAAACCTTTGAATAGATTCGTTCTTGCCAGCTTCCACAGATGTTGTACAGCATTTCACAGACAAATCAGAAAAACTGCTGCAGGAGCTATTGGCATAAACTAGATTTATTTCATCTCCATTTTGAGCATTGTTTTTCTTGAGGAGTTTATTACACCATGGGACTTTTTCAAATTTGAAATTTCAGAATCAGACGTGATACTTATAGGCCGAATGTTTGCATTTGCAAAAATCCATACCACATAAAGAACATCTGTAGAAATGGAAATTAATCTTTTAGGTTTCTTACCTATTTTTGTTGCTAGATTTTGCTTCCAGAGGACAAATTTGTCCTCCAATATGGACCACTGTATTTTTTAATTCAAATCTATTATTTTTGCTGAATCCAAAGTCCCATCCACACAGTGTTAATTTTGTCCCACCTTCTATGGGAGCGCTGCTCGGGAGAATCTGGTAAAAAAATACTGTGTTAGTGGAATCAGGTTTTCTTGAACTTCACTTGGAGCTAAAGAATGGGCAAAGGAATAATTTTAGAAAAGCATTTCTTTTGGTAGACTATGTCCTAGCATTCATCTTAATTGTTCTTCACCTTTCATTTGTCACATTATGAGCTTTCTATGACAGTAGCAATAAATAACAAAACCTATACTAGAAAGCTTTGAAAGATAGTGTTTAGGGGCACTGAACTAGCTGTGCATTGTAATAGTCTTTTAAATCCTGCCGTTCTTGTCTTTCACATCTTATTTCTGGTGTGTTAAACATACAATATACTTATTTTGTTAGAAGCTGAATGCTGAACACAAAAGAGCCCCCAAATGACCGTTTTTTGTCAGCTTGATGAAAGTTGGGTTCAGAGCAAAGTGGCTTCAAAGACACCATAATCCAGTATCGCGTTGACTGTGATAAAGTTAACATGACTTCTGCTATTCTTTCCTTAAACGTTTTACATTCGGTCAATTCCAAGTTAAAAATAAACTGCCCCTCAGAAACACAGAGACAATCTACAGAGGAAATACTTTTTTCATGTGTGTGTGTGTCTGTGTATTGTAAATTGTCCTGTAAAATATAACAATGGTGGGAAAAAGGTAGGAACACTATAGAAGTCTTACAAAGCTCAGTAAAAGTACTGGTTAGTACTGTCAGTAAAAAAAACCCCAAAGCCCACCAAAAAACCAACCAAAAAGAAAAGACATTAGTTCAGGAATTATGAGGACTTGCAACAATACTGCACAATTTTGCAAACATACCAGTACCACTAGATAAACAAAAAAGAATGAAAGGAATGAGAGACTGAATTTATACTTGTGATTATAGTGCCTAGAGTATCTTAAACATAATTCTTTAGCGATAATAATTTTGCCCCTAAAATGCAATACAGCTGTGTCCTTCAAAGGACCCGGCTTAATTTTCAAGCTGAAAGGAAAGTGTTTGCGTGATACTTGGCTATTATTTCATCTGGAAATCCAGTAAGACAGCACACTTCTTTTCAACTCTCTTGTAGCTATACTTCAAGACTTTCACAAATGAACTATTGTAGCTAGAAAGGCAGCTGAAGAATACTTCAAAAGAATTATACCATATACGATATATGGAGAAATTTACTGCCCTCATTAGAAACCAGACAAAGAGTCTGATTTAAAATGCACTGAAGCCAGGAGGAACTTTTCCTGTTTTAAAGAATTTTGAATCAGCTCTCAATGAGCAAAGAGGGAATCTATGCAGGAACAGCACTTTTGTACAAACCCGTAAAATACTCACACAGCCCCCTGACACACAACTGCAGCTATGAGCTTGGAGCCATGCTGTGCCCATGAAATCTGTGCTATTCCCAAGTTGAACTTTTCCTTATTTCTCTGGAGTTTTCTTCTTCAAAATCTGGATTTGACTTCAGATTCTAGTATTCCACTCTGCTCAATATCTCAGCACATTATCTATTTTTGAAATAACAAAACCCTAGCAGAAACCGAAATTGCTCTGTGGGGGTACAGGATGTCCTGATGTTTTGTACAATACATTGACATGTGGCATTTGAGGAGTTTGAAATGTAATCCACAAGTTAGCAAAATAAGGGTTTTGCAAAGCCATACAGAATAAAAACTGAAGGTACTGAACACGTTTTTAGTGATCTTACATGGCAAAAGAGACTTGTGATAGCAACCTGTGCGCCTTAATTGAAGGATAGGAAGTATTCACTACATTCTCTCAACAAATTTAGGAGGCAAGGCCTCTAAGTAGATAGCAAAAAAAAAATAAACAAAATCTTAAAGTTTTGTTTTTAAGTTCTGCAGGTCTCCCCCATTTTAATTCAAGATTTATTTTTGTTCCATTTGTTCTGTATGATGAAATGTCTGAAAATCAAATGTGGTTTTTAGACTTTCTTGGGAGAGTTGACAAGAATGGATAGTGAACCTCCTGGTCTTTGAACTGAGGTATATGTAGGGCTCTTCTGTGTACTTACATTGTACTGGTAGTAACAGAAAACCATCAAAATGCAAACCAGTTATAAGTGCTATGAAATGCAGGATTCAAAAAAATATTGTGTTATCTCCACTGATAATATGGAACAAGTCCACTGCAAGGCCTGTCATTCTGCTGCTCTCTGAACTTTTGGTTAAGGGAGAAAGTTAACTTTTTTTTTTTTGGACAAATTTAAAGCATTGTGTTTTCCTTTTATTTATGTTGACAGCTAATATCCACTTATATCCTTCACACATTTTTGGAAGAAAATATCTATTTATTAAAGTTTTATTAGCCCATTCATTTTAATTCAAAGACAAGAACACATACAACCACATGTGAAATTTCCAGCAAAGCCTCCAACCTAAACAAGCAGCAGAAGGCCTGATGTTCTTGATATGTCTGATACAAAAGCCAGCTAAAATGACTCACTTTAAAAACAACAACAAACCATGTCAGATTTTTAACCACAACAAAGAATCAGAAGGGAGACCAATTTATTTCTTCTTTTACACCCTTCACCTTTTAGCATGACCTGAACGCCAGGCGCAGATGCCTGCAATTTGTTCCAGTACCAAGTGATCCCCGAGGAGACTCCCTCCCTGCCTTCCCTCTAGAACTGCTCGTCCAGGCTGTTGAAATTCCTCATTGTTGGCAGAGGCAGTGGATGGGAGCAGACTGGGAGCTGGGCTCTGGAGGGGATGTGTCCCAGTGTCTGCCCGACCACACTGTCTAAGCGCTTAAAGCAGGGAAAACAGACAATTATCTGGAGGACTCCACGGGAAAACACTGGGCTTCTTCTCTGCCCTCCCTCCTGAGAGAAAAAAATAGATTTTTTTTTTCCTCCCCACTGTACAGCACTCTGTGTAGTAACCTGGGAAAACGTCATTGAAGATTTAGTTAGCTAACATCCACAGGACCAGACCCGCACAGAACAATCTGTTCCCCTCAGGTTAAAGCGATCATATGACATATCTCAAGCAATCTGCCTTTCTGAAAGCTGTAAAATATTAGGGAGAGGTTCGGACTGAATTTCAGACACTATGCAAAGCAGGTCATCCTCTGTTTGTTAGGAACAAAACTAGCTTGTTTCTTACATTTTATGCTTGTGAGTTTAAAGACAGATCAGAAGATGATGAATAATCTGTTTTATATCTTTTTCAGTAATCATGTTAAATGTCATGGTCCAGTAGAGCATGAAATTTGTCTTAACAGCTAGCAATCCAATGGATTTTAGTACCCAGCTGCATTTTTTTCCTTACAAACCTTCTGGAAGCAACTTCTACCAGCACTGGCATGCAGTAATTTGAGATTCATTTTAAGATCCATCAGTGTCACAGATCCATATTCATTACAGGGGTAGACTGGGCTTGTGCTGAGCAGGCTGGGCTGAGCCACATGGGGAGGGGCAGCACCTAGCGAGCCTCACACCTGTTCCCACTGCCCCACATCCAAGGTGTGCTTCCCTACCAGCAACTTCACAGGAACTACAGAGGTGGCTGTGCGGGGTACACCTCTTGGTCTCAGTGCCTGTGCATGGGCTGCAGGCTGTTGGTTCTTAAAACTGCTGAGTGAACACATAAAAAATTGTAATTAAAGAGGGCTACATGAGTTCAGCCCCTCTGAAAAACAGAAACTAAGCAGTTCAGAGCCCGAGAAATATTTTTTTGAGCTATGGAAATACAGCCACTGCTGGAAAGTTTGTGAATTAAAAAACATTAAGGGTGCTTGAGCTCCAGAAAAGATGACACAAACTGTGCAGGATAGGTAGTACCTTGCAGAGGTACAGAAAAATGTGTAAGAGTTAATTCTCACTGTATACCTCTGAATTGGTGATTCAGTCTCATACAGACTAGGGCTGGAAAGGATTATTTCATTGTCTAATATAACCCTTTTGAAATGAATGTGGTTTTTGTATAAAGGAAAAGTAAACTATTCACATCCTGCATTAGCAATTTTTGTGCATCTCCTTTGCCCTAAGTAAATGGCCATAGAAGGTGAGGCAAACCGCCCCTCCCCCTTCCATTTTCCATCCATTTTGCATTTGATTCCTATAACTCTTCATTGTTTTTTCACTGAATTTTGCCTGTGTTAATCCTAAATTTTGTGTCTGAAAGGTGAACATGGAAGAAACCGACCCCGTAAACGTGTTTCTATACTTCTTTCTAGATTAATAGCAGTTTTGCCTAAAACTTTAAAACTTGATAATATTGTTGTACATGAAATTGGATGCCTGGATGAAAAAAAATACATTACTTATTAAAAACTCACTTCTCTTTCTCCATTTCTCTCTAAGAGTTTAGCATATCAAATTTTCATCTCTAAGTTGTATTCCAATAAAGGAAAATGTATTTTTAACTACACGATGTAGTTTAAAGGCACTAATACAAGTGAATGGATACAAATGCTACCAGAAAGTTTTACGCTTGTCCTTCCCTTAGATTTCTAGTCCATCAACTGCCCTACAAACCTCTGTCTCCACAGTTATGTCACACTTCACACAGGAAGATTTGGTCCCATGTACAGTAGAAATCCTGCAATAACCATAGCTAAATTAAAACTGGACCGTGCCAGTGCAGCTCTCTGCTCATCTGTGCCTTTTTGTTCTTGCACGCCTTTGATGAACTTTTGGCTGGCTGGCAGCAGCCTCTGGCTGCCCCTGTCCTGGGGGTGCAGCTACAGGCTTGTTCCTCACTGGTGCCAAGTGGGCCCACGGGAACAAGGAGCCAGGGAGGGACATTACAGAAAAACAACTTCCCCAGGACCTTGGGTCAGGGAAAGAGGGGATTTTTCTCACAAAGAAACACAAGGCTTTCCTTCAACGCTGAAGCCAGCACAGGGATGGATGAAGAGCGGGAGCCAGAGACCTCCTGTGCTGGGTCAGCCTGTGGTGGCCATGGGCAGGAAGTGCTTTCCTCCACTTTTGTCTCTGAGAGAGGTCTAAGAGGAGGGATGGTCCTTTCTGTGTCTGGCTTTCCTGTCACACCCCTGCCAGGCTGGCTCAGACCCATCTTGTTTCCCCATCAGAAGTGCTTTGTAGGGCCAAGGATCTCCCAAGGCTGGTAAGGATGATCAGACAAACCCAGCTCACAGTACTCATGGAGACCATGTGCATCCAGTTGGAGGATTTATGGACATCAAGGCTGAAGGGAAGTTGAGGAAAGCTGACAATTTATCATGATTACATGAATAGAAAACGTCTACAGAGTGCAGACTGTTCTTCCCTCAAGAGATAAATGTGAGAAATCCGCCACTTTACCTCATAAACCCTAGGCAAGCAGGTGTCCTGGGTCCAGGTGTTGCTGGGGCACTCAGAAGACCTGAGGCACTGCTGGCTGCACCAGCCACAGTGCATGAAGGCTGGTGCCAGCAGGCACTGGCTGCACGACCTGAAGTGATGGCAGCCTGGCCCCTTCAGCGGGATCTTTGTTATCTGTCGATGGAGAGACATGATGCACACATCCTTTTAACACATGCACTAAGTGGCAAGGAGAATCTCTATTTATGCATAGCATGCTGGTGCTACTCAGATTTCAGATGTGCAAGCCACAGTTCGGCTTCTCTTTAGCTCAGTAATTATAGGATCTTATAAGTAATTTAACTGACATGATTTTAAATTCGCTTGGGAGAAACCCTAAAGGCATCTTAATGTTATATACAGTTACTACCAGCATCTGGTGTTTACAGCAAGATAACATTTTCTGCTGATGGAGAAAGAAAACAGCAGTGTGCTCCTCCCAGTTCTGCATCTCAGTATGCCTTAGTTTATACATTTGTAAAAATAGGCACGATGGCTATTTCAACTGTGGTGAGGCTGTATTAATATCTGTGGCACACTTACAGCATGGGACTGCCCATGTACTTGTTTTTAAACACCTAGCATCAAAAAAGCTATACTTTACCTAAAATACAAGTTAAAATTTATGTTACTTAAAATATCAGGATAGTTATGAAATAGTCACTCTAAACACATAAGAATTATTTTTTGTCAAAATATTAAAATCAATATATAATTACATTACTGTATAAGTGCCTCATATTTCTTTATACTTCAGGACCTTCCTTAAATTCGTTTTGTACGTTTTCAGAAGATCACTCATAAATATCTCATACATTTCTAGTAAATGATTAATAACAATCTTTATGGCTGATGTATTTCTGTAAGTCCTTATAGAACTCAAGGGGTCAAATTATTGCTTACGATTATGGTTTAGGATTATCTGTAATATTATCTGCTGATGTTTTAAACCTATTCTTCAATGCATATCTACTTATGACAATAGTGTATTTATGATAACTCTTCTTCTTTTATTAACTCTTTGTAGACTACATGCTAAAGTGATTTTCAAGCCTTAGAGACTTACAGTTTTAAAGACACCCATGTAACTCTTGCACACACAACTCTCCTTAAAAAGTTCCAATGCTATGACACAAATCAACAAAAGCCAGGAAACTGAGCACCATTCTTTTCTTAAGCCATTGTGTGTTTTGTCTTTGCAAGCACTTGCATTAGGGACAGGGTTTCAGCCTTAAAATTTGCATTTCCTGGCTTTTGTTGGTTTATATCACCAGCTCTTACATTATTTAAACATTTCTCAATATTAGGCTGCCAGTTTGTTTAGCAGGGGGAAAAACATATCTCGGAGGAAACTTTCCCCCACAGTGTTCCGAGGGGATGGCAGGGCTCTGAGGATGCAGTGCATAAAGCAGCAGTGTGAACAGCTGCTGCTCTGAAGGCAGGTTTACACAGTGCACAGGAGGATTAGATTATGAACCACTCACCTTTTTCCCAGTCACTACCAGGGTATAGCCATCATCTGCTAATGAATTCTTGACAACAACCTGGGGAGAGATGGGGTGGGAGTCTAGCTGAAAGCTGACATGTGGAGCTGTGGGTTCTGAACGGGAAACCACTATCTAAGAAAGAAAGAAATTTTGAAAATCAGCAGGCAGTATGTAACAGAAATGCATGCTGCTCAGCTGTCTCATATTCTCTGCTTGCATTAATTACTTTGCATTACATTGCATAATATTTTGCATAATGTTCCATCATAATATGATTAAAGTGCTATAAAATCTACTTTATTTAATACAGCAAAATCATGGCTGTTGGAGGATCCTCAAAATACACCACATTTTTTAAAATATGCAGGAGTCACTGCATGTTTCCTAGTCCTTCAGTTTCAGCTATGTATAAATCACCATAAAAAATGAAGATAGGTCATTTAGTCAGTCCTATACATTTAAAAATGAGGAATTTTATCTACAACGTCTATTTAAAAGAATCTTAAAACTCCAGGCCTTCAGAAGTCAAAAACATTTCCTTTTATTTTCACTTTGGTCCTTCAGTTTGAAAAGTAAACGTTACCCGGGGTCAACAGTCTCTGGCCTTGCTGCACTTGGGGCAATCAGATTGCAAAGCTATGTCAGGCACTGCAGGTTGCCACTGTGAGCACCCCTCAGAGCCACAAGTACACAGAGCTCAACACCCAGAGCTGCCCAGATGGCTCTTGCTCTGACAAGCTCCTTGCAAGATTTGGCAGGGCACCCTGAGCTCTAGCTCCTGTTGATTTCTGTGTGAGCCCGGTGTCCGGGACTGAGCATTCAAAGCACTTCTTAAATTACGGGGAACGGTGGAGGCTCCTTTAGGAGATGCTCCAAAACAGGAGCCTAATTTAGTTGTCCCACAGCCCCTTTGCAAAAACCTTCCCTCTCTCCCTCTCTGTCTCTCGATTTTAGGAGATCTTAGGGAGATTAGTCACACCAGTATGAAATTCCCCCACTACTCATCTCTCTGCATCTTGAGTTACCTAAATCCCTCTGAGAATCTGGGCCTATTCCTGCAAACACACGCCTAACTTTACTACTGTAACTTTGTTGACTTTAACGGGATGAGTCATGGCTGTTAAGCAGAGGCATAAAGCATCTGCAGATCGGGGTGGATATTTGATAGCAAGATTTTATAGGCTTGGGCCTGCAATCCAGAAGGATGTGAGCCCAAATGTGATAGCATCAGGCAACAAAGGCAGAGGATTGTTTACATGAGGGAAGATCATGTTCGTGTTTCAAAAAGCTGTATCACGTGTAGTTTACTTAAGGAATTTAGATAATCAACATTTGTTGAGAAGTTAGGATTCAATGGGGTTCATTATTTTAAAAGATTGAAGCCATTCTGGAAATAACTTGTATGTCAAACATTTCATTTTTTACTATAATGAAGCTTTTCTTCTGACTCCAAAGGCAGAATCAGAACAGCCAGGACATTGACTTACACGATTTCACTGGCTTTTCGCACTGCCAAGGTCTTTCAGCAATATGGCTGACTCCAAAACTAGACTGAGATGCTGTAATTATAGCTGATGTTTTGATGTAATTCAAGACTTAAATAAAATATATGAGCAGTTAATTCATGCCGATAACTGCTTCACATCCCAGAGGTATTTATAGTTTGGGGTTGCAAGAGGCTTTTTTTTCTTTAAAAATGAAACTGGCTTTGTTACAGACTTTGCTATGGATTTATTTCACAGCACAGAAAGTACAGATTTTAGAAATCAATAAGGTATGATCGTTTCTGGTGACACAGAAGTATGGTGTCTGACTCAGTGTAATAGGGGCATGAGCTCTGTTTTTCTATTCAGGACAATGAAAAATAGAATGGACTGGAAAGCTGCATGAAAAAGCTTGATTAATGTTGGCATTATGGGGAGAGGTAGCACCACAGCTGCAAATACCTTTTTAGTTGATCATTAGCCGTGTCTCATCTCGAATACCCACTGCTATAAAATGCTAAGAATTCTTTTCCATCATTAATCCAGGCTTCCTCTTATTGCCAAGCATTCTTTCTGATTGAGCCAGAGTGTTAACTCTTTAAATACATCTGCATTCCAAACTCAGAGCAATACATGAAAATTTGGATTCCATCTCTACAGTCTTGGAAAAAATTACTCGGTACTTTAAACACTGACTGACTTTTATTTTACTGAGGTTGATAGTCAAATCACCTGCTCAAAGCCCAAGCGACTAGACTTTGACCTCATGACATACAGGGAGCTCGGATTACACTTCCTAGCTCATGGAATGAAAGTTTGGATTTTGCTTAGAACTAATCTACCAGCCTACAGTGCTGCTATAACAGATACTAGATTCAAAAATGTTCTTTTTGCTCTATACAACTCTGTGATTTTTGCACATATCAGCCCAGTCTTTGAAATTCTGTTTTACCCTTATCCGACATAATCCTGAAAAAAAAAATGAAATTTGAAGACAGCTTCTACAGCAGGAGGAAGAGGCTACTTAGGACTCCAGTGTCATTCTCATAAAGCTCTGATTTTTATGGTTTGGGACTGAGCTGGTATGTGTGCAGCATAAATTTCATCTGCCATGGACACACCAACATACAGGGACCGCTACCATGAAAATGGTTCCGTACTACAGGAGGATTTCCCTCTGCAAAGACTATAAAATCCTGGGGGTTTTGGGGGTGTCTTTTTTGGTGGGGGGAGAGTGGGTGTTGGATTATTTTTTTGTTTTACTTACATTTTAGTAATTAATTTATTAACCAAATATTTCTCCGGAGCATAAGAGAAATGAAAGCTTATTTCCATGCTTGCACTCAAGCAATTAGGAGTGAGGGAAGGTGTAGCACAGACAATTAACCAAAAAGGAGAACAGACAGACAGACGGTAGTAAATGGTCAGTGACTGCAATAGTTAGAAGTCACCAGAGGTATTCTACAAGGTGTCTGTGCTGGGGTCCATACTGTTCAAGACACCCGTAAATGAGTTAGAAAAGTGGTTGAGCAGTCCAGTGATAAAGTTTTGTGATGACCTGAAGGTATTCAAGGTGGTTAGGATGAGGACAGACTACGAAGGATGGCAGAAAGACTTTGCAAGACAGCACATCAAGGCAATAAAATGGCAGGTGAATTACAACAAAGAAAATTATTTTAAAGCCGTATATGATAGACAGCTATCTAACTCCTTAGCAGCAGTCTAAACCAATCCAATAAAAACTTAGAAATTATTAGAAAATATTAGAGAACAAACCAGAAAACACCCTGATATCATATAGATTCATGGCTTGCCCGAAACTTAAAATCTCAGAGCAGTTCTACTTGCCTCCTGGCAAAAAGAGCGTGTTAAAAGGGGGAAAAGCTCAGAGAAGGGTAACAAAGATGATCAAAAGTCTGGAATGAACAATGACTGAATATGGTACGTGTGGAATTTCAACTGAAAAGGAACAGAGAATCATGAGTGGGTAGAGACCAATCACATACTCTCTTCTACAACTACCCAAAAGGAGGTTGAAGCCAGCTTGGGGTTGGTCTCTTCTCCCAAATAACAAGTGACAGAAAAAGAAGAAATGGCCTCAAGTTGCACCAGAAGAGGTTTAGATTATATTTTAGGGAACATTTCTTCACCAAAAGGGCTGTCAAGCAGCGGAACAGGCTGCCCAGGGAAGTGGTTGAGTCACCATGCCTGGAGGTATCTAAAGACATATAGAAATGGCACTTAATGGCATTGTTTAGTGGTGCAATTGGCAGAGTTAGATTAATGGTTGGACTCAAAGATACTAGAGGTGTTTTCAGTCCTAAATGATTCTATTATTCCATGATTTAATTCTAACCAAAATTCTAAACACCACCAAAAGACAAAAACAAGACTTGGGTTGAAAGCAAACAAAAGAATATGCCATCCTAGCAATATGTGATGACGTATGGTACTCCCTGCCAAAGAATGCAAATGCAAGAGAAACACACATTCAAAGGGAAACTCCGCAGTTTGGAAAGAGCTAAACAGACAAAAATCAATAGCTGAGGAAATCCCCAGAAAGGAAAATAGTTGGAGACTTGAAGCAGAAGGTAATAGCTATGTGTGTCTGGGTCACTAGGCATCCACTTGTCAATACCACTGGAGACAGAGCACTGAACTAGAATGGACCCTTCATTTAAGTCCGTGTGGCTCTTCTGATACCTTTTGAGAATCATGTTCAATATCTGTAACTACGACAAACACAATATTTATTGTGTCTCTCTATTTAGGGAAAACAAAACAATTTTCTTCCAGCATAGCTCAGACTACTTCCATGAAGTACTTCCATGAAGATAACAGCCAACAGTTAATTAATTAAAGAATATATTAATGTATTCTTTATATTGGAAGTCAGCAATCACTTAGGTCCATGAACACTCAAATGATTAATTTAAATATTATTTATTAATATTAGTATTAATATATTAATATTAATACTAGCCATGAGCTAGTATTAATGTTAAATATGAAGACTTGAGTCTAGGTTTGTCTGTGTGTAATATGGCAAATTAAGACTGTAAGAACTTGAGTTGAAAACCAGCATGCAACAGCTTATTTTAAAAATCATTCTGATGCTCAGTTCTGCTAGTCAGCAGGATTAAATTACAAACGTTAGTCTACATGTTGAAATATCTTCTGCAAAAATGAGAGGCCTTCTAAAAGGAATACAATCTAAGTATCATATTGTTATTTTTTCTTTAGATGTTTGGCAGGTGTACGCCATTATCCAGCAGAGATAGGCTCAGGGTTAACTTTACTGTGCAATGCCTCAAATGCCCTGGGATAAGCAGCATAGCCTTGCAAAGGGCACATATGTAGCTCTCTAAATGCTGTATATCATTCTAATCCGTGAAGAATACAATGGATCTCTTCTGAAGAGTGTAAGCTTTTCTACTCAAACTGAACATTAAAACATATGTGCTCTCAAACCAGTTATTCAGCACCAGGTGTTGATTTTAATTTGGCTTTACGGATTTTGCATTATGCAGTGTTTGATACCTTTTTTTCCCCTGGGAGAATCAAGATACATTCTTTACCACAGAAAGAACTGCTATCATAAATTTCAAAAGTTGAGCTACCGATACGAAAATGCTACTTATCAAGAGTTTGCCACAGTTTTCTGCTGGCTTAAAAATGAAAGATGGAAGGATGGCAGCTATTCACATTCCTACAAATGTTTGTGTGCACAGTTTGCACTTAGCCTTAGGTGAGACTGCCAGTATTGATAAGCCAGATGAATTGCTGGGCCACTGAGACAGGACAGCAGTGGGCACTGAGGACAACCTTTGCATGACTCCATGGGCACTCCATCACTCCTTCCTCCTCCAGGCTCTGTAGGGTTTAAAGTCCATGCTCATATATTTCTTGACCTTCTTGCACTTGCTTCAAATATGGCTTGCCACTTGCATGGGTGGGTTTTATCATGACTACATTTGTCTAGAGGGACAGGAACTTCATCAAGAGAAGTTTGATAAATTCAGAGGTGCATATGGGTTCTAGTACACTATGGTATAAACTGGATGTGACTGAGCACAGTGAAAGATGCAAAGCTCTGTATTTCTTTGCTCTGTGTCAACTCATTTTGCTGACAGGCACCATGGCTCTGACTCTTGATTCCTGGAGTGCTGAGGTCTTGCTGCTTTGCTGTTTGCAAGAGGAGAGCAATGTTGAAGACTTGGCTCTCTTGCTGAATTCTCGGACAAATTTTCCCAATCCTTGAATGCAGCAGTTACAAATAAAAAGCAGATGTGATGCTTTTTTCACTGATTTCTGTAGCATGCATTATGTTTCCTGGCATGTAGTCTATGAAAACAGCTACAACACATGCTAAGTTCTCTCTTTTTGGGGAAATGAGATGTGTGTTAAAGTTTGGTTGTGGTGTTTGTTTTCAATCATAAGTATTCCTGGGAAATGAGTGTGATTATCAAGTATTCTGTCTACTTGGATGTGAAAGACAACAGATTTGTACTCAGTGTGTGAGAATTTCCCAAACCATTGATTTGTGAGTGCCCCATTCCTCATCAGACAGAATGGCAACAAAAGAAATGATAAGGCAGCAGGTTAAGGAAACCCCAAAAAGCTCTTTATCATTCAAAGCAGAATGTAATTATGAAAGTCATTGTCACATCACACCACAGAGGAGAAAACAAAAATAAATTTAAAAAACAGTAAGCAAAACTGAGGAGAAATGAGTCCATAAATTACTATTAAGTGCCAAATATGGGTGCAATTTACATCTCAGAGAATCTCTGGGTCACTAAGTGCCAGAAGCTGGAGGATACTGAGAAAGGTATGACTGTGTGCTTTTACTTGGCTTATCCATCTTAGCCCCTGCCAGAACACTGCTCCTTGAACCTTTATTATAATCCCATATAACCTTTTCTAGCAAAAAGTCTGGTTCAAAATACTGGGGTATAATGGTTCTCTAGAATAAGGCTTACATTAATCTGTTGCACGTTTAGCAGAGGCAGACAGCCCCCTGGGCAGATGTTGCCTGCTGTGCAGTACTCCAGCAAGGCCTATCTGTACCATCACACTTTGGGTTTTGTGCCCAAAGCCATTTTCTGTCCAGAATCTGTTCAGACATGACAGTGCACTACCATGTTTTGCTAACGCTTGGCTTTTCAGCTAGAGCTGGCTCATGTTCAGCCAGATGGGACAGGACTGCAGCCAGCATGTGGCTGATGGCACCTCAGAGTCTATGTATGCCCATGGGAAGACCCTTTCCTCACCTCCAGAAGCAGCAGGATGGATGTCCCACTGAACCATGAGGATGAGAGGGCCCATGGTGGGGTCCCTCATTCTGCACTACTGCTGCCCCGCTGTGCAATGAGTTTCACTGGCGTAGTCAGAAGGGTGAGGGGACCTGCTGCTAAAATTGCATCTACAGAGAGTGGTTGCCTGTTGTAGCTGTAAAACATGCAGTGAAAACTTCTCTAGTCCCTCTTCCTCAAGAAGGCCACCAACAAGCAGTTGTGGTGCTTTTGCTGGGGTGCTAAGTTGCTGAGGCCAGCTTCAAGTGTAGGGGGCACATGCACTATTCTGCTTCCAAACATAATCTTAGGCTGAAATCCAGCCTCTGCTATGTCAAGGGCATTGATCTCTTGTTCATTGTTACAGCCAGACCAAATGTGAGCCTTGAAGAATAAATCTTGTTAGATGTTCCCATATCCCACACTTCCCAGAGCTACCACAAAGATTCCCCCTTCCTGAAGAACTCATTTCATCATCACTCTAAAAACACTCTCTGAAATAATGCCAACTTCAGGTAGAAAAAACCCCAAACACCTTGACACAAAGCCAAAAAAAAAAGGTATTTTATCTCAATATGTCATGGAGTGGGTTGTGGGTTTTTTTTGACAAACTATAATTCCCCAAAATACTGGCTGGTAATATAAGTGTCTTTTCCAGTTGTGAGTTGTACTCTCAGCGTAGCTTGGTTTGAGCAGAATAAGGCTGTTTTACACCAGCTGAAAATCTGATTCCTCAGCTATAGCAGTGTGACTGGGTGCTGTTTTCTAATCAAATAACCACTGTGAAATACCTGATTCACTTTGCACCCAACAGCTGTAGTTACAGTCTGTGTTCCCACTCACAGTCTGAAAACAAGCACAATAAGAAAGGCTGAAACAGCTGCAACTTCTCAGCAGAAAAAAAAGAGAAGGAAAAAAAAAGTTTGTTGTCAGGCTCCAGCTTAGGAAGGAAGTAAAATCATTTTTCTTTTCTGTCTCATGCATGTCAGCTGTCTTAGAAAAATTATTACTGGTCTGTTTTGTAACAGAAACTCCACAATATTTAGTAAACGACAAACTCCAATCTATTCATGGCCAAATACAGATTTGACATTTCTGAGGCAGCCAAAACATGCTCAGTATGTGAATGGGCTGCAGTACTTTTCAGGAGAGATCTGGAATTCACCTCATGGCCCTAATTATCCTCCTTAGAAGAACACATGCATCTTCTGTATTTGGACCATCCAGATTGACTTTATTTTAGTTCCAGATTTTGGCTGAAAAAAACAAACCTTTAGTGAAGGAGGCTATATTTACTTTCCAGTATTAGTGCTTTCTAAAGCTGTTGAAGTGAATAATTCTATTTTATCAAACTAAAACCAGAAAACAACAGGTGACTATTCCTTGGTTGGATAAAACATACCTGCTTTTGCATTCTGATTATTACTGTTTTTCAGAAAGATTTTTTTAAATAAGTAAAACGTGGGCTACATTCTGAGTTGGGTCATTAACAATTCCGACGGGTAATGCTATAAGCTTTAGGGGAATCACTTGTAAAGTTAGGAACTATTCATTGTGATACATCCCTAAATACATCAAAACCCCAGAATCTGGTAGCCATCACCTACAGAAGGAAAAACGTACATGTTAAATCTGTTAAATTTTGCAGCAATTCTGTGCTATAGCCATGAGGTAAAGAGATAAAAATAGTTGGAGATAGAAATAGAGTTGGAGACCAGAGGAATGTAGGAAGGTAGAAAGTGATGAGCAGAAGAAAAGCAAAAGGAGATGGAAAGATGAAAAGAAAGAGGAAAGAAAAAAAAAGAAGTGCTTGGGTGCTGAACAAGTATAAGCAAGCGTAATGGGGGTATGTGAGAAATATTTGCAAATAAATTTCTCTCAGGTTCAATAGCTTGTTGTTGCATCTATTGGCTTCCACAACGCAGGCTTGGAGCTTCAACTCAATTTAGATTACAAGATCACTGAGTTTTCAAGGGCCCCCTCTCCCCTCCTGAAATGTTTGATAACAACTAAAAGAAACCCTAAATTAATACAGCAAAAATGTGACTCAAATGTTCATTGCTTTCACCAAGCTGCTGCATATCTGGACACTTCAGGGTGCTGTTGTCAAAGACAGATACTGTAGCACTACTTCTTTTAATCTCATGGATGGCTGCTAGTACTGAAATTTATGTCAGAAACTAAATTGTCTAAATATAGTAAGGTTTGGTATTTCAAAGAAGATACAAGATGAACTGGGTGCACTTGAAGGACTGAGCCAATTGCCTAAATATAGAAGGCTACACATGAATATTTTTTCTTTTGCTTTTAAGTAGTCGGCATGATAATATGTTCTCAAAATACTAACACAATGCAGTTTTAAAACAGGTTCCCTGATAGGTAAAATTTTGTAACTAATTTTCTCTGGAAGCATGCCTGTGTCTGAAGTCAGCTTTGAATAGCTACAAGTTACAAGGAGATTGCACAGGAAAATTCAATATTTGCTTGTACAAAGACCTACAAATATCAGTGCAAATGACTGTGTAAAAGTGAGATGCATAATAGGTGAAGAGCTGAGGATTCTTTGCGATATGTTCCAACAGATTTGTGAATGAAACAAAAAAACCCATTACATTTCTTTGCTAAAAATGTGTGGAAGTCTTTCGGGATATCTTTTTGATGAATTAAGCCACTGTTAGATTATCTTGATTTTTTACCCATTTTACTTCATTAATGGTCATATAATAGCTTAATTTCTAATGATCTAAATCTCATTGCAGTTAATAGCTATATCTCCATAGAAACACTACAAATCTGCTTTAGTTGGGCATTTCCTAATGAACATGTTTGGAAGCACTTCCTAGATTACTATTAGAGAAAAAAAAAAAAAAAAAAGAGAACATTAAATTCTGCAAAAATCTGTGTCTGTTGTATCCTACAGATCTGGTATCCCTTCCAAAATCATTTAAAGACAAAACAAATACCAACCTTTTATTTAACCTTTTAACCTTATTAAAGGTAGTCAGTATGCTTATTCTCCTGCTAGTTGCACCCAACCCTCAAAGAAAGAGCTCCTATTTAGTACAATATGAGCCCAATGCTGACTTCCCCCTGTAGCTGAAGCCAGTCTGATTCAATGATGAGAATATTTCTGCTAATGGCCATGTGCAGTTTACACAATAGCCTTTTCTTTTGATCTATAACTGAACCTGGAATGGGAAATGTATTCTGGAAATATTTAATTGTTCTTTGAGTTGGGCAAACATCTGAATGAAGTGTGTGCTGCAGGATTTGAATGAATAATTTAAAGAACATTATAAATAAAAATAATGCTCCCCTGTGCTTTCTACCAAACCTTCCTAAAAGCTTTGTGACAGCCCAGAAGTAATGCTGGAAGTAAGAGTGTAGTTGTTATTAATTGTATTTTGTAGATAAGGAAATTACTTCAGAAAGGTTAAACAAATTGCTCATTTTGCTGTGTGAATCAGTATCTGCTTTCAAGAACAGAGAGCAGTTTGGGCCCATGCTCAGTGTGTAGCTCTTAGCATTTGCCTTTCCTGCACAGAAGACAAACTGCAGCTTAATTTTACCAAGGTCCTCATGGGAAGTTAAGGTAAAACCGGCAGGGTTGTCACTGAAAGTTTTGTTAATTTTTTTTGGGGGGGAAGGGGGCGGGGTGGGAAGAGAAACATGATTTTCCCTACTTTTTCATCTGTCCTTTGTGGCAAATCACTTTGAACTCCTTGCCTGTGGAAGCATTACAGAACTTGCATTATGCAGCTGATTCCGTGTCCAGTCTGTGCAGAAGACTGGAGGTATAGGATTCCCTTTATCCAGACAGGGTGCATATGCTGAGGACAATATATAATCTTATGCCCTGCATCTGGCAAGAAAATGAGGGGAAGGGAGAGAAGAAAGGAAAGGCTTAGTTCCATTAAAGGCTACATGTGCCCATGTATTTTCTAACGGAAGGTTATGGGAAATGGGAAAACTGGAATGGCCCAGCAGCTGATGGTCTTCTCATCAACCTTGATGACTCTCTATAGCCTACAGAACAAAAAGGCCAGCAGACTCTCAATACTTCAGGAAGTTTTCTAGAAGACAAATAGTATTGGCAAATTGAAATAACACAGGTCCTTGGGAGCAAGAAGGATCCAGGTTGAGATGCACATCTAGGCTGGACTCTGAGGCAGCTGGAGAAGCCAAGCTCTCCAAGGAAGTTACTGCAGGATGATAGTGTTTGAAATAAGATGGGTTAACTCAAAGTATTTTGTCTTTGTCTTCTGGTGTTTGATTTTGACTGCCAAGATTTTAAGAGACTGCTGCTTGTATGTGTTATATTTATTTCATTAGTCACTTACAAAGAAGTCATGTAGTATAATCTACCTGTCGAGATTAGTTATGTACTTAGGGGAGGGAGACAGACTACTCAGGAAGGTGATTTATCACTTTTTTATGAAAAACTTGTTTTAGGACAGGAAGAACTGTAATCCAAAAGAACAGAGTGAGATAGGAGTGAGCAAGAGCCTGAAAATCTAATACACATTTAGAGAAACTTGAAAGTAGGTGGAGAAGGAGCTAATCTCAATTCTACAGCTGTGAGTCATAGGCTATGGGTACACTAGCAAGGAATTTGGTGCCAGAGGAGTGGAGCAGTATATAGAAACAACTAATGCTGAGGCTCCTGCTTCTACATTATAAACTGTCTTGGTATTTTACATTGAATAGATTTAATCTGATCCTCCAGAGTAAATGACCATACCAAGTGTATTTTTGAAGCTGTTTGAATAACCAGTCACTGTTTTAGACCTTTCTGCCCCAGCTGGGGTTGAGGCATATTTGATGTCTAACCAAGACAGTGCTTTCAGTTTAGTCTTCTTTGAAAGAACTCGTTTGTATGGGCCAATATTGTTCTGTGAACTAAGACAGCTGGAGATCATGGTAGAATTTCCTTCCCAACCTCTGTTCCAAACCACAGGCTCCAGGTAAACACCTAAAATACTGATGCTCTATTAGACACTTTATTTATATTCCAGAAACTGTATTTTATTTGGTAATTTCAATTTTCTAATGCTCTTTTAAACGAGGATAATCACGCTCCTCCCTTTTCACCATCCTGCTAAACTCTAGTATGGTTTTTTTACTGTCAAGTTATTGCAGCAATATGGTAATATTTACCTGCATGAAGCGGCCCTCTGAAGTTCCCAGATTAGCAATGGTAAGGTTCCCTTTGGTGAAGACAGATATTGAAGTTAACAGGACACTGTTGAACTGGCCCATGAACAAGTCAACCCTCTGCAGAGGAGTCGTAACTTCTAAGCGATATTCATCATCTTGTGCTCGGCAGTACGAAGCGTTTCTTGAAAAAGCCTGTTGAAAAATGAAGTACAGATGAGTACTTTCTTTACGAGTAGCACTAGATCTTTGTCAGAATGAAGTCATTTAGCACAAATGCATTCGACCAAAAGTATTTTAAGATGTTTCAAACTTAATTGCTTCATCGGTTATGATGTTCCATGAGGAAGGCAAAAACTTCTTAATGTTACGGGAATGTTTCTATTAATTTTAAAATCCTGTCTGCAGGAATACGAGATAGAGCCTTTTTTTAACTAGATGATATGTGTATAAGCACATATATCCAGGTATTCTTTCTCACAGTGACTTCCCTAATGCTGCTTCTCCAAGAGTCTGAGATTTCTTGCACTGCAGAACCTGCCCAGTGACACACCTAAAATAGTTTCCTAGAAAAAGATTCTCTAACAACAATATGATTTTTTACATTAAAATAACAATTTCCAATATTCTTCTCCCTCTATTTTCACCACCTTTTTCAGAGATAAGACACTAAAGTGGAGAAGAAGCCAGAGAAGCAAAAGTGAGATAAGTTAGGAAACATAGGTTTCTGATTGTATGTTTAAATGAAACTACGGGGAAGACAGATTTTGGTAATTACTCAGATTATTGTATTGATTATCTATGGTTCATGCACTATTTCATCTGGTCTCTATATGTCTCGAATGTACTAAAAATAATAGCAGCATTTGGAGGATTTTCTCTTTCATTTTAGGAAGAGAGATTGCATGTTTTTAATTTTCATTGGAAAAAATCTTGAACAATACACTTTAAGTTCTCTCTGAAGAAGACTATATCCTCCTAACAATTCAATAGTAATATGTTAACTGATAATTTCGTTATTGTATTACATCATCTGTTTTGGGGACATTGTGTAAAGATAATAACCAGGAATCCCTTAAAGCATCTTTAACCAGTTTACATTTGGTAGACATGTAGCATGTTCCCAATGTGACATACTTTATGAATAAACATTTAAGAAGATTAAAAAGGATCTTATGGCAGTTTCCTGTGTTGAAATCAACAGTGAGCTTAATTTCTCCTATTTCTTTAATTGATTTGGTTTTTGTCACAAACATGTTTTAAAAAATCTTTTAAGAAGCTTGAATAAAACCTTTTCAAGACAGCCATGAGTCTTTTTACTAAGTCAAATAGATCTGCACCATACCCTTAAAGAGCAAGTAGGAGCAAAATTTTGTCTTTTCTAGATTCAGATGTCTTTCCTCAAATTATGAAAAAGAAAGCAACGAATGAAGAATTTCTTGTTGGCCTGACTCTGGTGAATTCTGGACTGAAACACAAGGCATTGAAAATACTATGAACAAAATGTTCAACCTAATAGCTCATCCCTTTGCTACTGAATTATGATGTTTCTGAGTTGAGACCAGCAATAGCACTGGCAGATGAGGTTTTCTGGTGTCCCTCAGAGTTGCAGTCAGCACTGGTGCCAGCTTTTTTTGAAGGTGCCCTGTCAATTTACTGTATCATTTAGGTGAAAGCCTACATCAGACCAACTGAGCTGCTGAAATCTCTGTGCAGTGTCTGAATGATATAGAAAAAGGGGTTCTAAATTAGGTCTGGTACAGCAGTGACTTAACAGTTTGGTTATCCACACAGTAAAGGTTTTACTGTATTAGTGTTCTTATTAACTGTTAATATACAATGTATTTTGTTCAGCAGGAGCTGAACTAATACTTTGAACTAGGAACACTGAACACACTTTAAGTATTTTTAACCCACCGTTTGACTGGGTTAAATCATCAATGGGCAAGTTTAGCTTTTCTTTGTTTTGGCCACCAAACAAGCCAAAAGCTGTATTCTCTTGCACTCATATCCTACCCAGTCTAAAAGTATTTCTGAAACATCTGTGTAGATTACTCATACAATGAGTATGAAACGTTCAAGTGGAGAAAGATGTATAGTTTTCATGCTTTTTGAAATAAGGCAGATTTCTGATTTTACCCTCCCCCAACATGGGATCTTTGCTCTTTCCTGTGACTGCTTTCTTCCATAAGCAAAGACTTTGGAGAGAGATGTTTCTGTGCTCAGCTTAAACATACTTCCTCCTACATAGTCAATTCAGGACAATTCAAACATCCTAACATGCTGCCTCATTAAACCCTGTTCAAGCTCTTTGGAAAAAGTAGCTAGATTTTCCTGCTTGGCCTGATACCTTTCTTATCTTCTCCAAAGTCAGCTCAGCCACAAAGTCAGCTCAGCCTTTCTCAGAGATGCCATAATTTTGTCTATCTGCTGAAGAACGTGCAGATTGTTACACATGTGGTTCCTACAAAACCTGGCACTTCATGGATTAACCATAATGTAGGGCTGGCTGTTCAAGGAATAGGAAGGCTTTGATCTTTGAGTAGAAATGCAGAGATTAAAAGGCTACTTAGAAAACTAAAGGAAGATTGATAACAGGGAAAACTTCGTCAAAGATGCTGCTTTAAACCAACACTTTTAAGCCTGGTTCTCTTGCTCTCTCTCTCCCTCCCTCCCTCCCTCCCTCCCAGCCCACACATAACTATCCACTTGGCTGTCAATGTGGAAAAATAACTGATGTCAGATGATGCACTCTGGATATTTTGCCAAGTTCCACTGAGAAATCACACAACTATTGAAATGGACGATTAGAGCTCGGGTAAGTGCTTGGGTTCAGCTATATTGCTTCTCTTCTAGGACAAGAGGTGCCAATTGTGCGTGTGATTCACAGGGAGAGCTTTGTTACTGTTAAGCTGGCACAGGTGTGCTGCTGGAATGCAGTGAGGTGTGAGCAAGCCCTGCCTTACAGCTGTGTCCAGAAGGCTAGAAGATAATTAATGTGATCTTATTTCTTCATACGGGAAGCTGTGGTGTTTTGGAATTTACCCTTGATTTGGTCCCCAGAAGACAAACTTGCCAAAAGAGCCTCCAGACATCGCTGAGCTGAGCTATCAGGAGCTGTCACTCTTTTGCAGCTAACTGATGGTTTCTATGCCATATTCAGTGAGCATAAAAATAAAATATTTCAGATGGAGTTGCACATTGGAATCCAAAAGTGCAAAGTGGGGAAGAAATTCTTACAGAAATGAATGAAAATCTCAGAAAAATACCTCGTTAGGTCAGTGTCAGAAAAATGATCCAAAAGTCTAGTCTCTAGTCTGAATACTATACCCAGGAAAAAAATAATCCAAATATATTTTTGTGAGCTTTTCTCTAATTTGCAGTGACTGCAAATTGGAGAAACACTCCTCCAGGCTCGTTCCTCTAGAGCTTTGACCATCTCTTGTTCTTCTAGAGCTGGTTGAAACCTGCTCTTAGTTAAGTACAGTGCTCATATAGAAAAGGATATTATGTATAATGTCTTGATATTATGTTTAATGTCTTGACTAAACTGGATATCAATGACTTAATCACTCCAGAACATTTCATACTATCTTGTGAGCCACTTGGAGGACATCATTAAAATTAAAATTTAATTTGACAAATTGGAGAAATGGTCTGAAAATAACTAGGTGATATTTCCTAGTGTCAATCATAAAATACTGCAGTTATGATGTACAGCTCAAATGAACGTAGGAATATGTATGAGTTTTATTTCCTCCTGGTTTGTTTATATGACTTTTAACTTGTTGGCTGTGAAAAATCAAAATTCTAAGTATCAACTGTCTTTTCTGCTATGAACTCTGGAGAAGTGGTCACCTACAAGAGCCAACAGCATTTGTCCTTTCATAGAGTCAAAGAATCCCTTAGGTTGGAAAAGATCCTTAAGATCTGTGGCATAACATGGAGTAGGGAGAAATAAGCTATTGTTCAGGGACCTGGATCCAGATGTCAGCAAATGGCAAAAATCTTTTTCCAAAGAAACTGTTGTAGAGTTTTTGAATGAATTGGTGATTCTACATAACAAAATGGTTACCAAGACCATTAAAACCTAAGAGAGTGTATAAGTTCCTTATCTCTTCTCTTGTGGAAGTCAGTGAATTACGATGAATAATCAAACTACAGTTTTCAGAGTGGGTCCTATTGGAATCAAACACATAATGGTGAAGAATTTACACATACAGCAGACTCTGAGCAGGAAGAGTAACCATAAGGAACACAGAAGAACCTTATCATATTTTCCTCTCTAAATATTTCCATGTATTTTCAGCCAATATAGCTTTGCTGCTCTTGATACACCTTAATTTTCTGTGTAGTCTACATTATTTCTTTTCAGGTGAGAAGTGCATTTGATCGCTGCTTTTCTCCTTGAAAATACAAGAATCTAATTCTGACATAAATAATTCAGTGAAGCCAGGTAGTTGTCTGAGGATGAGAGTGACTTGATCATCGTCATGGTAATGATGATTCTCATAATCCTAAGGAAGGGAAAAATTAATCATATTGAAGGGCTCAATTTTGCCAGTGGAAGCCAATTCATGTGCTAAACAGTTCCCATAGAAGCAGAGCCACAGTGCTTCTGGTTTCTTCTTGACTGGTGAACAACACCTGGAGGGTGTGTGGGTGCTGTGAACTCAGTCCAGTGTTCATGCAGGACAGAACATGTCTGGGATAGGGGACTGGGTTCTCTGTTTCTAAGAACTTCTGCTGAGGCAATGAAGCTTTACTCTAAAAGGTAGAACAGTTTCTTCCTCTTTTTGTTTTAAACAAAGAATTGTTACCCTCTTCTTCCTTCCTCCTCTTCCCAATACTCCTCACGTATTTGAAAGCAATTCAAAGATTTTTATATGGAACACAGAGAAAGCATGCCCCTTTCTGAGAATAAAATTTTAAAAAGAACTCCATCAGTGTAAAATTTTACACAGTATCATTTCAATAACTCTTAATACTTGTTGCTTTGATCTACTCCTAAAATGAGATGGGGGAAGGAAGTAACTGTACTGATGCTCCACTTAAAGTAATAGGTAAAAAAACATCCATGTTAAATGTAATTAGTTAATACAAATTAAGATGATTTCATGTTCTTTTGTCAAGATCATTCAAAGAGTTATTTGCTTTTGTCATTGAACAGCACTGCATTAGTTCTCATAATCTGGTTAGTGCATTAGCACTAAGTAAATCCTATTGATTCAGCAGACAAAATGGACCTAAGTAATCTTTGTATTTTGCTGATTTCCTATATATTAATTTAGCATTTAACTCAGCATACAGATTATCAAAGAAGAGGTGTTGACTAATTACACATTTTTAGGAAATAAAGTAATGCATTGGAGATATTGTGCTGATGAAAGCAGTTTTGCTGTACATTTGTAGTGTCTATTAGGTGTATTTTTCATAGAAGTCCTTATTAACATGGAAGCTGTGGTAAAATAGAAAAGCTGGGAATTCCATCTGGACCAGTTATCCAAAGATAATGCTGAGCATGGAGACCCTTATTCCAACAAAACATTGCACAACACCTGCATGTCTAGCCAAAACAGTGGTGTAAGACATGGGACAGAAAGAAGTCAAGAAACTAGAAGAAAATCATGCAATCTGCCCTAATTTCCACAGGCTGTGTACAAAAGCAGGTGACATCTGCCTTAAGAAAATTAAGCTGCCATTATCACTTCCTGCAAGATCACTTCTCTGGCATTTCTTTGTTTTCACACACACTGTAGACAGTGCAAGTAATAACTTCATATGGCTTACACTTGCTTTCTGAGCCATTTATGCCATGGATCTTCTCCCTCAGCATTATTATTCTTTTTTTAATTTACTGTGGGATTTGATTCTGGTTTTACTTGTATGTTTGGAAATGAGGAGTAATTCCCCTCTGATGTAAAAGCTGTCTGAGATCAGAAACCCACATGCCACCTAGAAAGTTTGAGTAACACAGCTCTCTCCTGGATAATAATTACCTACTGTTGCTTTAGTGAGCAATAATGATGGCCAGATGTGGTCCTGAGTCAGAAGAAGAGAAGTAAGTAGAAAACTGCTGAGGTAAGGTGGGTGCTGAGTGAGCTGAAAGGCAGATGTCTGCTTTGTCAGGACTTATGTGTCTCTCCATTGTTTGGCAGCAGAACAAGAGGAAAATTCATTGCTTGCTTAGATGTGTCAACCACCACGAAAGCCAGGTGGGATGAATTCAGGACTTAGATCTGCACACAGTGCACTGCATAATCAGCTTCTTTCTCTGGAACTTGGAATTGTGCTTAAAGAAATCCAAGCAGATCTTTCAGAAGTGGCTGAGATGGTCCCATTGCAGAATAGTCATCAACAAACTTGACATGAATTTAATCTGGGACTAAAGAGTCTTAGAATTTGGTCTGAACCTAAGAAAAGAGGCTCAGATCTGAATATTATACATCTTCAGGGGGTGTCCTTAGTATTATATAACTACTAGTATACATTTTGGACATCTCTTTTTGTGGGACTGTAAAATTTTTCTAATTTGCAAGGCTATTTAGGATAAGAAAATTATACTTTGTCCCGTTCTAGTCTTCAGATTTATTTAAGAGCCTTCAGAAACTGAGACATAAAAACCACACAAACAGATATCCATTTTAGCAAAATAAAAATTGCTTTCTGCCTGAAATGATTTCTGTGCAATTCCAGAGAAAAGCAGCAGAGTCACTTTTCCACAGTAATAACCAGTAGGGAACCCTGCCTACAGTGGAAGAATGTGATTAAAAAGTCTGGAAATGGAACATTATTAGTAACTCTGGCTGATAAAGCTGTGCCCTTTACAGAAAATGGTAGTTTAACGGATACTACTTTTTCACAGAGAAATCCAGCTTTCATCAAGAAGATGATAAAATGCCAAGCAGCAGCACTGGGAAGCAAGGAAAGATGGGTCCTCAACTGGACACCAGGAGAAAACTGTAGTTTTTGCGGCCATCAGTGTCTACGAGGTTAGCCCCCAAACTCCATAGCTCCTGGGGCTCGGAGGAGTCTGCAAAGATATCTGCCACTGGGGTGGTGTGGTACTTTCCAAAAAACCTCCCTGACCTGCCTTTTTCCTTGTCTTTTTCTCAGGAACTCCCTCATGAGGGTGTCCATGTGGCCAGTCCCGGAGGCGGAACGGCCCTTACCTCTTTAGCCAAGTGTTTGCCAAGTCTGGTTCAGCCTGAGAGATAACCCTACCCAGACCCACAGCCATGCTCATACCTTGCCCCTACACACTCATACCTGTGTCCCTTCCCTGCAGTCCCTTATGCCAGGCTGTTTGCCCCAGTCAGGCCTTCCACGGCCAGGTGGGTAGGTGGCCATGTACCCAAAGGTGGGGGGCAGCTGGCTGGTGAGCACACTCTGCCTTGCACTCCACTGGTACAGGCACAGCAGAGACCCTCGGTGCTGCCAGGACTGAGGGCAGAGAGGCAGCGAGGGCAGAACAGGAACATGGATGCAGCCTATCCCCTTAGTACTAGGGTTTAAGCATGTCTTAAAGGGTGCCAGTGTGCTCTGCCCATCATCCTGCCCTCCTCATTTATTGTTCTGAGGCGGCAGAACCCCAGAGAGGAGTTTGCATACAAATAGGAACAGATTTCGTGCCCAGGCAGAGTGCTGTATGCCATCTGATATAGTATTTCCAGAGGAGTAAATGACTGAACTAATCTGGATTCTGGTGCCTGACTTTTAGGGAAAATATTCAGTCACATTCTACTCACAATATAAAAACATCTCCATGCTGTGAGATTATCTAAGTAATTTACAACAACCCATTTTAATCAGAGATATGTGGTGTTATTTTTAAACCTGCCAAAATTTTATGCCAAATGGTGTGGGATATTACAGTTACAGGGCCTCAAAAGAGTTATTTGTCTCTGTTTATTTTATTAACTATTCTTAGACACAGCCTTAAGACGACAGATCAATAAGTGCCTTTGCGGTTTCCTGATAGAAGGCAGCAATTATTTTCTTCCATTACAATATAAGCATAACCTAATTTTATTCATCCATCACGTGTGTAATGGCAATAAAGAAGCATCACCATGTGTTTATTTTACCCTCACTTTATTTTTTGTTTTGCTGATCTTCTGTTTTCCTTTCATGTTTTCCAACTGTTTATGCCTTTCGTTTAACAGGAATAGTGACCAGTTTTTCTTGCTTTATGACACTTTCTGGGAGCATGGTGGCAAAAGCCTGTCTGTGATTTCTCTTTTCCTGTAAGGTCTAAGTATTTTAGACCTGAACTTACCTGTAGAAAAAACAAAGATGTAAGATCTTTATGGAGCTGAATTTGGATTTAATTTTTAAAGGTGTTTTATCATGTAAGTCCATAATGATTAAAGTCAGGTAAATTGGCTTACAATTGCTTAGCACATAAGAGATGCAGAAAGGACAAAAAAAGCCTGTAAGATCTTAATCTATCTAATGACAACTGAAACGTATAGTTGAGATTGTCAAGGCTAAAACCAACTCACGTTCCTCACTTGAAAAGTCCCATTTAATCCATGGTAGAGATGCACACTGCTGGACTATGTCTGCAAATGAAGTAAGCAGCACTTGTCTCCTCATCTAAGCACACCTCTCTTTGAGGATAGCACACTGGGGCTGATAATGACTAACTGACCAAACAAACTCTGCTTAAAGACTACAATCCGTTTTCTCTTTGTTGTGGGAGATTCCTGAACAGTGATTCAAAACCCCCCACAGCAGCTACCTCTCAGATATCTTGGTCCTGACTCAAGCAATAAAACCTTCTTACTATTACTCCCAATTTTTCTTTTAATTCAAAGCCAGTTCTGTTTCCATCTTGCTGTCATTTCAGTGTCAGCCAGCTCTTCACTGAAGTAAATTATGATGCAGTACTAACTGGTCACAGCTCTGCTGAAGCGCATCTGACATCAATCAGATGCTCCATCGGATTCACTTTTCCTGACTTCAGTGAGCCCAGGTTTTGGCTTAATACGTATTACACTTAAACACAACTGGAAATGTTTTGTTTTGATTTTATGAAGTTTTCCATGAGCACTGGAGTAACTGAAGCACAGTTGTGTCTGGATTTATATCTTGTGGTTGGTTGACTTTGCTCTTCAACTAAGCTCTAACGGAGACTTTTCCCATGGCTGAGCAATACCTTCTTCAGTCCTTGTGAGTCCTTCTGAGGTTTAGAAAGGTACCCCTAAAATTTCATCAGTTTCCATAGCCTGAGCCTATATGGGACCTGTCTGTGGATTCACATGTGAATTCACATCTTTAAGATTTCTTATTGCTGAGGCTGTAAGGATAACTAACAGAAAGACCACAAATAGCACGATCACATAAACGTCATTCCTTTAGAAAACAAGGCCAAAATGGAACAAATTTTGCCAATCACAGGAACATGAGTGGAAGTTTTTCTTATTTTTGTTTTAAATATGAAAAAAACAAATTGAGAAAGTATTTTGGATGTATCATTCAGGTTTATTTTGGTCTAATTCGACCTTTAGAAGCCTCAGAATAAACAGGCCTGAGGCACAGCCACTTAAAGAGATGAACTGCCCCCAGTCCAAAAAAATTATGTACAATTGTCTTATGGGACTTTTTTTGATCACATGAAATGGCTTTCATCAATCAGACTCTAACTGTAAATTATCAGAGAGCATTTCCTTGCAAAGAGTGCTAAAGGCTCATTTTTCTTTCCAATGTTGAAGTTAGTGGTATACCATATTCACTGCTGGAGTGTTTTCACTGTCCTCTGACTTAATTTTGCAGTGGTCAGTGCCTTTCACTTGCATGAGTGGTCTGTGGTTTTATTCTCTCGACGTCAAAGAGAAAGATCATCTTGGCTACATGACAAAAACAAGTTTTGAACTTCAAAAAAATAAACTGTGACAAACTCTCAGATTTTCTAAAAGCTTTCTTTTATGTTGAAGGTGACTTACAAAAAGGGGAAAAATGTTTTATACCCTTATGTACACTTTTACAGTGTACAAAGAATGGCCTAAGAAGAGTTGACGGGTTTGAGACTCCTTTTTTATTAATTATTATTTAATCTCCAGCAAAATCAGGAAAGACTAGATTTGACATTTTTGGGACAAGCATAAGAAATAACATGCTTTCCTTCTTCTGCCTATTCCTTCCCTTCCTTCACATTCCAACCCTTCAGGTCTACTTTACACACCAGAGAAAAACAGGTGTATAAAGGATGGCTGGCAAATTCTTGCCAATCTTTATGGCCAGTTGAAACCTGAAAAATCTTAAAGGACACTTTTTACTGGAGCCGTAATAAGTCCTCTGGAATAAGGCAAAGGAAATGGAATGGCAAAGCCTGACAGTCTTGATATTTCAGTGTTAAGCAAACAATCAGGACAAAAAATTTCTGACTGCCTTTATGCCATTTAAAAGAACCACAAGAAATCATAGAAACATTTTTCCCTTTATCAATTTAATGTAGCAGAAATCAGAGCTCTGATGACATTTCTTGAAAATAGGCAACTATAATAAACATGTCGGCAGTACAAGACATTCATTCTGGTATGCAAAGCAGCAGCAGACTCTGAAAAAGCTTTTGAAACACCAAAGTACTTCCCAGCATGTGAAAAATGGCAAATTATTCTGTCAATATTTTAATGGTATACTTTGCTTTGAAGATATCACCTTATGAAATGGGTGTATAGGCAAGTGCAGAATGAGATAAGTTAAAGGCCACGAGCTTTAAAGACAGTCATTCACAAATCATATACCCCAGGAATATAGAATAAAAGTACTTTCAGAGAAGGACAATGGTTCTTGTTAAAAAGGAACTGAAAAATGAAAAAAAAAAAGAGAGGGGATATTACTACCTGAAATGAAAAATTAGGACAGCAATAACACAGTGAAGGGAGATAAGCTACTGTGCTGAATGTTTGCTAACTTGTTTTTAGTTCCTGAAAATTGCCTGTCTCCCTCCCACAAAAAGGGAATGAAATGCTATGTCTGTTGGGGCTGCTGTATCAGCATCCACTGGCAATGCCTACATCTGTGTTGAACACCCAGAGCCTGCTATAAGCAGTCACCCCCCAAATGCCAAGGCTGCTGTGGTTATCTCAGACCGCTTCAGACCCCCTCTGAGCACATTCCTGCTACTGGGGAGAAGCCACAGGGTCTCTGTAATGGGTTCTTCTCCCCAGACTGCCCTGTCTCACCTCTGGCAGGGAGGAGCAGCCCTTCTCTTTGACAAAATAGACTCCCACCTCCAACCAGGGCATTGTGTCAACATCCTAACCTGATGCCCTCTGCTGAGCAGCTGTGCTGAAGAGGACACTGGTGATACTTGGGATGAAGAAGGCCTGTGGCTCCCACTCTCACTTTGAGCTGTCCCAACACTGGGATATGACAGATACCATCCACCTCTAAATGCTGGTTGAGCTGTTGATCTGTCCTGACAGGGACCTCATATTGGCTGAGCAGAGCCTCACCACAGAGGCTCTGACCCTCTGGTAGAAGAGAGTGTGTCACTTCTGAGCTCCAATTTCTTGTATTGAAGAAAGTTCCCCAGGTAGGATACTTAAGGACCTGTTTCATAAGCAGGTGATTGAAATTTCTAATGTTTCATGTTCCAAAGTAACTGTTCAAAGTAGCCGATTCCCAGATTCTGTATTTCTTTTACAAGACATTATACCAGCACAGACACTGGCCAGAAGGGAAAGGGAAAATTTTCCTCTGCTCACAGTATTTCATACGGTTGGAGAGCAGCAACCTCCTGAAGTCATGGTGTACAGAAATGGAACCCTCCCACCCGAGACCACCTGAACCTTCATTCAGATATGGATTTCACTAACACTTCTTTCATGCAGAAAACCGATGTCAGTCAGACTGTTTCTGTACCAAGCATGAGTAACTACATTACAATCTGGCTCTTCATGGCATATTCCAAATCAGCTCTTTCATTTTTTTCTCAGAAGGGCAGTGATTCAGCATTAATATACTTTAAAGTATGTGATGTTTTTCAGGGACTCTTCAGTGCACATATGAATATTTATGAATACTTTTTACTTTTTCTAGTTATTAAAAGAAATAACTGCCTAAATGTTCCCTTTATCTGCATCATAGTTTCTCAAGCAAAAAACTATGTTTTTTAGCCCCATAAAGACCTCAGTGATTTTTACACGCAATTTACAGTAACTAATCCTTTTAGAGATAATCTATAGCAATGCTAAGCAATCTGCAATGATCAGGGACTGATATTTTGTAACTGAAACTGAAGGGATGGATACCTGGCAATGGAATAGGCAAAGACAGAACAAAAGTCCCAAAATGTAACAAATCAATTATCACTTACCCTGTTCAAGCAGTATTTGCTCTCTTTCCCGTAAAAGTGTTGGAGGCATTTCATGTTCTGCTTGTCAACAATCTTGTTGAAGAACTCGTTGATGGTTCGCACAGAGACGGCGCAGACAGCAGATCGGTTGGTCGGTTCAGAAGAGTCTGGTTTGCTTTGAGCAAAAACACCATAGAGGATATCGTCGTTGAGCCCAAGGCCCATTTCATGTGCTAGAGCTGCACCAGGCTTGCTTACGTAGGCAGCTTGCAAAATGTTGAATACCTCCTTCCGGATGGACCTCTTTCTTCGCTTTTCAGTAAAAATGCACTCAAGAGGCATTTCCATGTAAGAACGCATCTCTGAGTCTAAAGTGCAGAAGCGGATAATTCTAGTGTGAAAAGATTGTGAGTCAAGGGTTTCTCTCTGTACCGTCAAAAAATAGACAAAGTGATCATTTTCAAAGGCATGGACATACCTAATGGGATACGAGTCACGGAGCTGAGGGAGGATATCTATATAAGATTGATCTGTGAGAAACTCAAAACCGTCCTGTGTTTCTTTTAATCTTCTAACTGATATTGAATGCAGCACATGGGGAGGTTGAAATGTAGACGTCACAGTATTTCCAACAAAGAAGTTGACAAACCTGTCCTTTTCAGTCACCAAAACTTTGGTTCCTAAAGTGCTCACAACACAGTCAGGACAGTTATCTGCTTCTCCATCCACCTGGGGTGAGTACATGCAGTGCACCTCGCTTTCAATGTCAGCAGGGTTGTCAGGGTGAATGATGTGACGGTGGCAGATGCCTCCGGACACACTACCACAGCTAATGAGCTGATCATCGTAATAAGTTTCTAAAAGCAGTGCCATGTTGACGTTATCCTTCCATACACTGTTAGATAAATTGGCTTTATCTCGGCAGTCTTCACATGGTGCACAGTCAGGGTTCTCCAAAACAGGCCCAGTCTTGTACACAGAAATGTTCTGGAGAGTTTCATTTAGTACGTAAATCTTATTGACTGCTCCAATATAAACATGATGCTTGTATAAAACTACATTCTGAATTGGTGTGTCTGCAATGAAGTTAGGAAGATCATATTTTACACCAAGATTCATGTCTGATTTTTTAGCTGCTTCTTTGCATTGTCCATGGCTCCTGTGCAGCAAGGCAAACAGGAATACGATAAACCCAGAAGGATATGCAGTAAAAGGCTTCATTGTCAGAGATCTAATCTGTCAAAATATATTTAATGGAAAAACTGGTTATATTTCATATACTAAACTGTCAGTTTATCAGACAACAGAAATCCGTTTCTAGGCTGCATGTAGTAGCTGAACTATTTCAGTTTAAGAAGTGTTGCAATCTTGCTTAGTGTCATAATAGTTGTGCTAGAAACGGCTACAAGCCCTGTTCTTTGTGGGTACCCGTTTCACTGCCTTTAGAACAATTCACAGAAGATTTTCTTATGATGAATTTCTCAGGACCCCTCAGCATGTTGTAGAGCGGCAAAAGAGAGAAGACTACTTCCACAATGGCATTAAACCAGCTGACTGATACGGTTAGAACAGGATGGTGTACACACAGCTGAAAGCAAAACGGCCCAGGACACCTCGATGGCACATAAAGCAGTTGGAGCACTTTAATGTGTGGATGTCAGATATTTGTCAAGTTCTCAAGGGGCTGAACAGGTTCTAAGCATAGCTGATCAAAAGTAAGAAATAAAAAAGACATGAAATAATATGAAGATTTGAGCTGGAGTGAACTTATATCCTGTTGCTATTTTTGATTAACCAAGGTAGAGACACTTCTCCACCAGACCAAAGGAAGAAACCCCTCGCTCGCTCTCTCTCTCTCTCTCTCTCTCCCTCTGACTCCCTAAATCACTGTCTTTCATAAAGCCCTAGTTTGGAAAAAAAAAAGTCTTTTTGCAGCCAGTCCTATTTCTTGGAATAGTCATTCTCCCTAGTGTTGACACGGCTTTGTAATGTATTATTAGAATATTTTATGCATCATGTGGTGCTTGGTATGTGCAAGCTTTATTTTAGGCGCTGTACCACAGCAGTAAGTCACTCTGGTGAGCCTTACAAGATACAGGCGTATCACTGTGTTGTAAACAAAGGGCTATCAAGTGACCTACAGCCATTAACTGATGAAATCAAACCACCTAGCACTTCTCTCTGTTTTTTACATCTCCACACAGTTGTTTGATGTGGCTTGAAAACCCAAAGGCAGATGACTTGTGTGATATTTCACCCCCTTGAAAGATCAATGAAATGAACTGTGGTTATGAGCGTTTCAGTGCAGTATCCACACTATGCCCTGTCACACCAGATATTTTCTATCAACAGCATGACACGGTTGCTAAGCCAAATTTAGCTTCTTCATGGAGAAAACAATTATGCATTCTAACAGCAATATGATCACATACTTTGGGAAAATTCCTCTAGTTTGACTATAGTTAGACAATTGTTGTTAATCAAGAAATGCTTGTGACCACTGAGAGAATTTGAAAAAGATGACCTATTTTACAAAGTTACAAACTGAATAATAGGAATCTGTACCAACTTTTTATTTCATTAGGACTTTATGCAAAATGAAAATAAGACTACAGACCAGAGCTGTTTCAGCTGCGTATAAATCTAGTGTTTTCACTAGATTGGTTAAAACCATCCATCAATAATTCTTGTAGTGCTTTATTTCAGTGTTCACTGAATTCTTTCTGTGGCTTACCTCTTTAATTACACAAAATAATAGGTTTTGGAAGAACTAATTGTTCTTCCTCCCTGTTATCTGATAAGAATCATGATCAAGAGTTGGGGATAAAAATCAGAAACACAGGCTATTTGCAAGTATGAGCTGGTAAAAACAAGTCACACTTCTAGTATTGAGACATAAGGATCTTCCTTTAAATCAGTAACATTTTTCCGATATTAATTAGTGATAACACAATCCTGGAAACAAATCTAGCCTGGATTTACATTTGAAAGAAAAAGAAAAAAAGAGCAAGGATATTGCTATAATTAGAAAAGAGTCCCAGTACACAAATTGCTGACCTCCATATTGCATGGGGCAGGAAACTGTCTTCTCATCCTCTGTAACATCTTGCTATTGTGAAATTTTTTCTGCTCTGTGCTGGGATGAAACCAAGAGCTTTCAAAGTATGTGTAAAACATCCAGAAGTCACACATGATCCAAGAGCAATTGTGTTCACATCCTGCCTGGCCAGTGCCAAGTGAAGGTCCCAGCACTGGGAGAAGTGGGAGCCTGGTCTGACTGTCTGCCTCTTTTCAACCAGTACTTCCACCCAAGAAACTGCTGAAACTGATGCATTCCTGCAGATTCACTTCTGATGAATCAACATGTTCTGACAAATACGAGATTAAGCAGAAAATTCCAAAAGTGCTCTGTTTCTGACACTAGGCAGAGGTAGGTATATTGTTTACTGCAATAAGTCTAAACCCACTTAAAACAGGCAACCCTGCAGTGGAGAGAGAAAGCAATGGGTGGGAAAAGAGTTGCATGAGGATGAGGCTGATTAATCACCAACTCAGGAAAAAAAAGATGGAAGGAAGGTTACTTGACAGGCATCTTATTTGTTGCAGTATACTCTGTGCTATATTCTTGTAATGTTTTCAAATGGATTTCCCACCCAATATGTCCCTCAGTCATCAGTTTACAATCCTCCCTATTCTTCCAGTGTCTGAAAAAGAGGATCCCTAGTTGTCCAACAACCAGTACCACTATGCACTGCAGGGGTATTTAGAACCATAAACACTATCTGACATATTCTTTCACTCCAACCATATTGTGGGATGTGAGGCCAGTATCCTCAGATAGTATGTTCTACCTACACTCAGTAAAACACCACTGATTTCAATCTATGTTCTTGTAGACTAAAAATTCCACCTTAGACTCCTTTAGCAAGTGAGGCTGCAATGGAAAATTTAACAGTAACAACAAAGGTGGGATTCAGTGTGATGTAAAGGACGCCAGGAATAATAGGTACTTTATTTTACCACTATAGGAAGGAAAATATGAGCAATAAATGAAAAGCAAATCATCTTTTCTCTTCTATTTGAGTCTCATCATAGCGCTTTCCTTTGTATATTTTGAGGTGTTTCAAGCATCCTCCCAGACAGAAATCTGCTGATTCCAACCTATGAGAAGCTCCAGCTCAGATTTATGAGCAGCTCTCTAGGGAAGATGGCTCTCCACAGTCCATGTCTCCAGCATACTGTGAATCTTCTCTCAAGGTGCCTGATATCAGAAGGAACATGCCCTACGGTGAGACATTTATAGCTTAGGGAGAACATAGGAATCATGTGAAGAATACTATGTACTTCACAGTCCTCACATCATATAAACTCTGCTGCTTCTTGCTCAGTCTCATGACATTTGGTGCCTCTTTTCATCTGCATCTGACCCAGGTTCTTCCTCTATTCCGACACTGCAACCTCCAGCACAGAGCTGCTCTTCAGTAACCTCCAGACCAGGTCACTGCAAATACACTTCACCTTAATACATCCTGAAGAAGCAGAGAAATTTTGGTGAATTAAAAATTCAGTCTTTCCTCTCTTCAAAGGTCCAACAGCTCTCCTTAGCATACACTCAAATGTAATTTGTTGAACTTAAAAAATTTTGATGAATTAGAACCAAAATACCTGTATCTATAGATACAGGTCAAAGAATTAGTTTACCAGTTTTAACTGTTTACCAGTTGCAGAAGGAAAACAAGGAAACCTTTTATTTCTCCACTTGGTTTAAATGATAGATGCTGTTCAATCTTTCATGACCTTCCTGTGACATGTGTATGTGTCCTTCATGTGTCTACAGATGAATTGTAAGCTTTGGCCTTCAATAACTATCAGTGAGCAATAGCTGTGTGTGGATTATTCCTTTTGTAAGACATATTTTCAAAGCCAGTGTCATGATGTGCTCATTTTTCCATCCCTCATCAGATAGTAGCCAGTAAAACTGATGAGAAAATAGATTTTGGTTAACCATTGCAAATGGTTGGTAATGATGTGTCATATTAGTGTGATTGGCAACCTCAAGTGCTATGGCTGGTGCTTTGTTTTTGTACCATTAACAGTTTCCCAATGGTAATCTTCTTCCTACAAGTTTCATTCCCTCTAATTATGATTTGGGTGATAATTTGTAAATATTGAGCATCATGTCTCTCCTTCGCACTGTTTGTGACTGTACTGACAAGTCAGGCCTGGCCTTACTGTGGAATAATGTTCAAGCTGGCATACACAAGGAAGCCAGAAAACATACCCATGCTTGTTTTCCTTTCCCTCATTTCAGAAACTTGAGTCCCATTTATCTCTAATCACAAGCACTCCATGAATCTGCACAAGCTCAGACAACATGCTGACAGGAAAGCATTTTCTAGGTTGTTTGGTGCATCTCGTTTTTCCTTGCTTTATTTTACAGAAAAGGAAACGACAGGGTCCTCTATCCCACAGAGCACGTGTTTGCACAAGAACATATTTAGTCCTCAGGTCATTTCAGGTTAGGCAACAGCAGAGCCATGTTAATTCATGTTTCAAGAACTCTAAACGGTAGCCCTTCCCGCTCTTTAAGGTCGATAGTATGGTTTAATACTTTTTCCAGTGGGATACTACATCTTGTTACTTCGGTCAGAGTTGAGGAGGCAAATTTATATAGAATAACCCTAGTGACTACTCTTCCTGAGACTTCAGTTTGCTTTGCTGTTTTGGACTAAAATCTGTGCCAGTGCAGGACCTGATTCCCTGTGGTTCAGAGGCTGTGCCATGGAGAGAGCATCATCGCTCAAGAGGACAGGGAAAAAGAGAGGAGGTGATGATAACAGCTCCATCCATGCAACTTTAATCGGTTGTTGCAAATCTGTCACAGCACTGGCATCAGCTTCAACAGATTAAGCTCACAATGGATGTGCCTTCATCAGACTTTTCAATTAACCAATTGCATCTGCACACAAGGTTGATTATGTGTAAAACACTTAGTGAGGGTAACATGTTTTCTAAGTTCAGAGGTAAAAAAACAGTTCTTAGTCTGAACTTAGTTACCTTAAGACAACAGAGAGAACAAGGAAATTGAGTAAGTCAGCAGCAAACATACAAATTATCCCTGAGTTGAATTCAAATGGCTAAGCTGAGTTAAAATTCATGCTCCCTTGTCTTCAGCACTATTTCATCTCTAGTTTAGGTCACTCATCCTGACTAGGGTGGCAACATAATTTTTCCTACAGCATGATATGCACTCTAGCACAATGCAGTTTTTCGGTGTATAGAGTCAAAGAACTTACTAGCAGTGATTTAGGTCATAAATTCATTCATAGCAGAGCTGGGAGGTTTCTATGCTATTCCAAGAGGTGTGTGTGCATGTAGATGGATGGTGGGGAAGAACTGTTGGGCAGGGCATAGTCTAGGCAATTGCTGGAGGATCTACCATTAACTAAATCTGCTACATACACAGTGCAGTCATGTGTGTCAAAAGAAATTGCTTTCATTAGCAGGTTCAACTGATCTGTAGCCTTTCCTTACAATATTCAAATGTATAAAAAAGGAATTAAAATTACCCTTGCATAAACCACACTCTTTAACATACATAGTCCATTACTGGGTCCAATATACCATTGTAATTCACAGCAGCTATCAAAAGAAGCATTTTTGTTGTCTAGCACATTTATTTTTAACAGGCTTTAAACCACAAAACCACTAATCTACCCTTTGCAGAGGAGAAAATGCTATTCTTACACTTATTTGGCAGTTTTTGGAGGTGCCCTGCAGTGCAGTAGAGTATTTTATTTAAAACTTGCTTCAGAACATAACATCCTAAAGCCAACTCATGTCATGGGTCTCTAGCACAACTGGATTTATTTAATCATTTTTTGTTGTGATGGGCTACAATGACACTACTGGTTCTTTTGTAATGAACCTCAGCAAACACTCACTGATATATTACAAATGAGTGGAACAGATCAAGAGCTATATATTGCTCAGAAAGATTAATTTAATAGATGAAATACAGCACTTCTTGCAATTGAGAGAAATTTCTCATGTGAGGAAGTAGTACTCATTTTAAGGGCTGAGGAATCAATTCTACAAAGAACATGGGCTAGAAGTTCAAAACATACATAGAATAACTGAAAATCAGGGAGGAAATACCCCAAATAAGGTAGAACCTTCACTGTTTCTTCATGCTTATATTTGCAGATGGATTTGGATCTTTAAATAGAATAGGACAGCTTTCCACATCTGGATGATAAGGATGGAAGGATTTTTTAAAAAAAACATTGTATTGTTTAGAAATAACAGGAAAATTGAAAACAAACTTTGAACAACACAGTTGTTCCATTCTGTTCACTTGACATGCAAGTCAGCCTTTGTGGAACTTCAGTAAGAAAATAACTGTGATGTTATTGTGGCTATTTACCACTACAATTGAAATAAAATAAACCCAGTTCTAGCACAGACTTAAGCTTGGTATCTACAGCAAATAATTCACCCTGACGACTGACATATGAACATCTTACTCAGTCCAAAGGTTCAGTACAAGCAGAAGAAGAGCTATGTGACTGTCAGCAGAGTAACGTGCTATACTGGACATAGTACTGGACATGTCATGACTAATTAACAGAAGGCAGTGTTGGTCTTCTGGTTCAGGTTAGTGCATATGGAGATATTTGGGGGTCAATTCAAAATTTTCATGTTTTAATAGACTAATTCATCTCTTACCTATTTTCACCGTATATGCAAAGCAAAGGCCTTTATCAGCTTCCAGTGAGTTGAGATAAATGCAGACATGCTCTGGTAGACTGAGGAAATCACACGAGCTTGGGTAAAGATCCAAGCCTTTGTTTCTGGTGTGATAGAAACACCTTACAGTAGAAGAAAGCAACTTACTTGCATTTCTGAGTTGATCAAGTTGATCAACTTTTCTGCATGAGTCTGAGCATTTTGTGGTTGTCTGTACTGAATGGGGACAGTGTAATTTCCTTGGAATGTAGTTCCTCCTTTTGTAAAGAGCCAAGTTGGCAAACCTGGCTGCAAGCAGTTTTAGCTCAATGCCCTCGACTAGTCTCAGCACTTAGATTTGCTACTTTATGTTTTATGGTTGTAACATCTATCTACCTGAATTCTTGTATTGAAATGCAGAGCATATTTTGGAAGCCTTTCCTGTCTTGTAAAGCTAACAGCCTTCCATACTGTGATAATTAAAGGAATGGCATGGGTCATAAAAATGAAAAAGATTAAAAGACAGATAGTCATGAGTAACCACGACAGCATACAGATTTGATCTAAATGTTCCAACAGCAATTATGAATGATCTTGATGCAGGACATTTCCTGCAGTTTAATTGTCATTTGCTGCTAATGGTTCTTAGGAGTCCCTGAGATAATAACTCTTCACAGCCAAACATTAATCTCTTAAAAAAAAAAAAAAAAGTTCTATGTGTCAACAGATACAGATGGCAAAGTATATTATATGATATATGACAACTGTAACAAAACAGTGATGATAAGGTGTATTTTATTAGATTGGTACCAATGGATCTACAAGCCCACCAAATTACCAAGTTTCCTTTTAATGTCATAGTAAATATAACACTATCAGCAACTAAAACCCAAGAAGTCCCTGAATTCTTCCAAGGTGTGGTACAAATACCTAGGATACTAAGCAAAAGAAATTGTGCTGGCTCCATTCTTTCCTCTGAAAGAGCTGGCAGGACAGTGTCAGGCAGTGGCTTTCTGCTTGATGGGCACACATAAAGCATGGCACTGTGTGCCATGACTTCACCCTTAGTTAATGTGTCTCCAAGAGCCACAAGGCAAATTAGCAACAAAACTTAGGGTCAAGGATTTCCAAAAGGTTGCTGATGTCTTGCTTGATACACAGCTTGTCAAGCTGAGATGTCATGGTCAGACTGTGCAGGGTCCCAGCAAGATCAGCACATCTCTACGAGTGAGCTGGGCTCACAGATTTGGAGAACTGCCCCAAAGGCTGGAATGAGACCCTCAGTTCTCTTTTACTCAGCCTGCTGGGGGTGCCTTATTGTCACCCTAGGACACTCATCCACGCGAAGGAAAAACCAAGAAAAAGCTCTGCTTGTGGACAGGTGTCAGCATGGCACAGAGGACTTAAGTTGCCTCCAAGTCATCTCCTTGCCTAGAGGAACTTCTGTGGGGCTGCTGAACTGGTCTGCCCTGGCAGTCCATTGGGCTGATATTGTGCTCTGTCTGCATGCATTCTTAGTGCTGGAAAGCAGACTGCACTTCTTCCATGCTCAAGCTGGCTCCACAATGTATAACCATGATTGTGTAATGCTGTGTTTGAGATAAGCAGCCCCACCAAACACAAACCACCTCTATGCAAAGCTTTGGCGGTCTTTGCCCCAAGTGACAACATGGTGCACACACTCAAAAACAGCTACACAAAAATGAATTGGCTGTGTTTGTAAATTTGCTAGTGAAAGCCATGGGGTCTTTTATTTATGCCTCAGCTTCATACATTATTTGATACCAAAGTTAATAACCTGATGGTCTACTTAGCTTCATAGTGGCTTTTTGATAATCAAACAGGAGTAATGTCAAGGATAGTGTTCATTTCCCATCTGTGTTTGGTTAGGAGGTTATGACCCTTTCTTTTTAATGCTGACCTCACTTTTGTCACTGTAAGTTTATGTTATTGCAGTGCACTTTAACTGATGCCCTACTTTCACTCAGTTTAGAAATGGAGTTAATGACGACTCATTGGCATGACTGATCCTCGCTGTGAACCTGTGATTCATGATTGCCTTCCAAGGACTTTACAGTATTGGCATTCATAAATCCCCAAATGGCCTGGGACCAGCCTATCTGACATCCTGGCTCTCACCAGAGGCAACAGTGTCACAGCTGCAATCAGGAGAGTGGCTGATCTGTAGCAGCTTCAGCTCCCTTTTTTCTTGGCAGATGTCCCTCAGCAAGGGTCCATCAGCCAGTTTTTATTTTGAAATATTGTGTTGACCTTCGGAAGATGCTGAAAAGCTCAACAGTTTGAAGAAGGAGTTCAGGGATGGCTGAGCAGTCTGAGTTTTTCATGCTAATGGGATCTTTTTTTGTGTGTTTGTTTTTGAAAGGATTTTTCAGCTGGTTCATTTACTTTCTTTCAGCCTGTCCTCTCCCCTCATTTGGAGTGACCTGGGCAGCTTAAATGTGAAACACTTGCTCCTCAGAGGTTCTCATTTATACTCAGCCCAGAAGGAGGTTTTGGACTTGTTCAGACCCTGGAATGCTTCCTTTGGAAATCTGGAGCCAGATTCAAGGAGTCTGTGAGATAAGCAAAGAGGCTGTTTCCAAACTTCAGAGGGTATTTACCTTTCTCATAGGGGTGAAATGAGGATAATGAATCCATTCTTACAAAACACCTCCAAAACACAAAAGGCTTACTGCTGGTGTTTACTACAGGCATAGCACAGAGAGGCTGAGCTGTAGGATGGTGCCTGCTATAAAGGGGCTGATTTAAAACCATGATCCTCATCCCTGCATGAACAGGCTGGCCAAAGGTCTAAATTTGGGACTAGGGCTTGGCTCTGCTGCTTTTGCCCCCCGTCCTCTCTCCGCAGCCCTTGCCTGCCCTCTCCTGCACTTCTGCCATGAGATCCAGCAATCCACCACCCCATGGCCATTCCTCACTCTCCTCCTCCTCCTCTTCCTGTCCTGGTGGGAAGATGCAGACAGTGGAATGTGAGTCCTCCTAGGCAAAGCTGTCCTGATGCTTTGGAGCCAAGCCAGCTGGGAGGAAGAGAGGGGATGGCGTGTGGTGCTGGAGGCTGCCTGTCAGCAGCAGGACCCGTGCCTGGCTCCATCCTGTCTGGGCACTGCAAAGGAGCTTGGCTGGGAGCTGTAACCCAGCCAGGACTGAGAGTCTCTTACTGCTCTGTCTTCTCTTCCAGAACTCCAGCTCAGGTGAGATCCAGGGAATATTCAGCACAAAGTGCAGACACCAGTTAATCTAAGCACCTGAGAGCTTTGTGGCCTGTGAGTGTCAGCTTTTTAGATCCCTTTGCTGGACTTGTGCCCTGAACTCACTCTAAACCCCATTTTAGATGCCAAAGCAGCCTCTCTGAATCTTCCCCATAATATTAAGTTCTGTCTATTTATCCAGAAGGAAAATAAAATGGCAGTGGTAAAATTGGAAATTAGTTAATGTCTGTTTTTAATTTAGGACTTTATAGTGAAACAATTGCTCCTGAGCATGATGTTTTACTAAACAGTTGATATTTAAGTCAATATTTTGGGCACTGAACAAAGGTCACTGTCATTTAGCAGGAACATTTTCTTTTACATCCCTGCTCCTACTAAAAATATTCAAATTATATTGTATTACTTATTAGCACCATGTATGTTGTGTTCAGACAAAAAATATGGACTACTAGTGATTAATAATTACTCACTTGAGCATTTTAAATTTGAGAAAGATACAGATGTTTGGGGTGAGGATGGACAGATCTCAACTCTTACACACCAGGCTTTCACACAAAAGCCTGGTTTTGGACCTAAGCTAGGTCAGGATAAGCTACATTCCTTCACTGTGAATCCATCATCTTTTCCAAGTCTTGACTCTATGCAAACAGTCTCTATGCAAACATTACTCTCATTGATTCCTGTGATAGCTGAGCTGACTAAGGACTAGAGAACAGGGTGCTTAAAACAGGCTGGAAGACAGAAGATCTGTGGCAATGACAGAATCTCAATACTACCTCATTTAAAATGAGCAATAGATGATACAGGGTAAATACTGAAATGTAGAAGACATAACAGGAATGATAGGTGCAGAAGAGTAAATCTTTAAGATCTTATATATTGTTAATGAAGATAATAATTACTCTTTACAGAAAAGCTGAATTAACCAATGCTGAATTTCTAAGTAACTAGCTAATGGACACAGGCATTATCCTTCCAGAAGCCTTTGAAATCCCTATAAACCATGAGTAGTCAAATATTTGACTGATGGGCTTTTACCCCTGTTAATAGCATGTGATTCTGGTCTTGGTAAATAACATAACTTTAAATTTCCCTCTTGCAGCTGGGGAAGGGGTAGTTTCCTATTTTTAAGCCATCTCTTATTGCTCCTTTCTGCTTCCTGAAAGGCTTTTTGTACCGTGACAACAATTCACTGGTTGTTACCTTATTTTTGTGCCCTGCAGGGGATTTTGGGCGCACACAGTCTGCTCAGATAAGCAGGGACCTCTCCCACTGCAGTCAGAGGAACTTTTAAGCCATTCCTGCTTACCTGCAGACAGAGGCTGGCCCAGCTTGTGTTTCACTTATACGAGAATTGTGGCATTATTTGCATAAAAGAAGTTCTTTCAAAACATGTTATATGAAAACTTCTCAGTTTGAAAACAAACAAAATTGCAACCCAGCCATCTTCAGGAAGCAGCAAAGTTGTCTCTGAGCTCTACCCCAGCTGATTTTATCATGGCAGCTTACATCTGAAGAACAAATACATACTTATTTTGTAAACGTGTTTTCAGAAGGAAGGAAAGAAAACTCCACAGAACTGGAAAACAGGCCTTCTAAGTGAAAGTGACCACACAAGGTGTTTTCCCTTTTTTTAGCCCTGCATGATAATCATGAGCTTCAGTTTTGCAATTAGAAGGTCATTAATGATTTTTGTGATTTCATGTACGCTTGTGCTGACTTCACTTACCTTCTGGCTGGCTTTCACCTCTCTCAACTTCTATTAGCATGTTCTGCATTCAGAACATCTCCTCTCATGTAGCCTTCCACAGTCAACCAGGGGAAAAAAAACAGTGACTGTTGTTGGTTAGGTCTTTTTGAATATAACCAGGAGAAGGAGAGAATCACCCCTTTCTCACAAATGGCCATGCCTTGCAATCCCTCTCTTATGTATGCATAAGGTCAGGATAAAAGGGAAAAAAATCAAATGGAATCTGATAGAAATAATAACTGAATCCTATGGGATTTAATGGAAGATAAAATGTAATGAGATTTTAACATGCAGTCCTGAAGCACAAACAGATTGAATATTAAATTTCATAGGGTAATTCAGAAACTTATAGCAAGGTTCCCATGCTAGATTCAATAGGATTTTCCCATTGTAGAAATTTATGGTGGAGAGCTGACAAGATCTTGAAAACGACACAGGAGAGGACATTCCCAGAAAAGGAGCTATTTAATCCTCTGAGAAGAGAAAAGGACACAGTGAAATGTTGCCACCATGTCGTGTACTCTGGTAATTTGTTTGTAAGGCCAGTATTTGTTTGTAAGGCCAGTGTTTGCAATACCAGGAAAAACAGACATTTGGGAATTTCAGATTCTGACTACAATAGGCTTAATAAACCCTAAATACTGGGAAATGAAGAAATCAAAGTAAAGCATAAAGACAGTGCACATCTGGGTCCTCTGTCTGTTTTCAACTCTTGCATAGTTTCCACTGAAGGTGGTAGAATTTACACCCTGAGTTTAACTACAGGCACTACATCCTGGCTGGGGAAACACCCCCCTTTACTGTTTGGAAGTGCTGCAAACACACACAGTGATAAAACCCATTATCATGCAGCACTCCATCCTTGAACATGTAGGAAGGCAAAAGCAAAGTGTTGAGTTTTCCTTCATCAACGTTTTCCTTCATCAGAAGAGTTAAACAACAGTTAAGATAGTTTTCAATCATCTGCTGCAAGCTAAATTGCATCTTCGAACATGAACATTTCCCATTCATCTATATGGATGGTAAATACATTTTTTAGGGTGAAATTTGGATTATTTTCTCTGATGCAGAAGTGCTTTATCACAGATGGAGCTCCACATTGGCTCACTGCTTACCGGAGCCCATTACTGTTTGCATTCTACCTACTCTTTAAAAGATTATTAATATTGCAATTGTATTTTTATTTTTTTTTTACTTTAGCTTTGGGCATTTCTAAGAATGCTATCGAATACTGAGTATTAAAAAGAAACGTTTTCCCTCAGGAAAAATATTGGCCTCTAATCCAAAGAGCAAAAGCAATAAACCTAAAGAGTTTAAGGAAAGGTTTTATAGGACAGTAATATATAACATGTAAAATTAATACTCCCTCTCTAGAAGTAGACAGGAAAACTGAATATAACTAAAGTAATTCATTTAATATTTTCAATTACATCAGGAGAGGGTAATTAATCAAATTTTTACATTAATTCAACTAACACCTTTCATTGTCTTCAGTAAAGCTGCCTCATTCTCTTTTATCCTGCTTTCTCAGACCTAACAGAATCTGATATATTGGGATGAGAAGACACTTGAAAGTATATGTAACAATACCGATATAACACCCATAACTGATATCAGGATATATAATAGCAACAGATAAAAGGATATATAATTCCCATAACAGAAATCCTAATACAATTTTGAATGTAGAACAGTGTCAAAGACAGCGAGCGATCCAAACCAGAGTTACCTCAGCACACATCCAAGAAAAATGAAGCTCATGGAGTTATTTCAGTTTGTTCTTTTCTAGTCACGCTTTGGGACAATCCAGAGATTTGGGACTTTTCTCTGGGCCTACTTGGAATGCTGGGCTTACTTGGAAACTTGCTACTTTTATCCTCACAGGATCATCCACAACGTGGGTGTGTAGGGGGGGAGAAGCAAACCTCAGTGTCTTAATAAATATCCCTGATGGTCCTAAAATTCTTGTGATTTAGTTTGGGTCAACCAATCCAAAATGCACTCTTATTTATGATGCAGCTAAAGACAAAACAATAAAAAGTCATATATGTCTCTAAGCATTCACATGGCACAATAGACCTCTATCAAGCTTGAAATCTCACTAGCTAGGTTAGTTTCAAAACAAGGTAAAAGAAAGGTGAGGTTCAGCATCCAGCTCAAACAAACTAAAAATAAACAAAGAAACAAAAGAAACATTAGGTTAAGAAACATTAAATAAGTAAGTTTGGAATTCTAACTGTAGATGATTATTGTTTTAATCTAACACATGAAACATGCTCAGAAAGGATTAGTTTCCACAAAATTTAGATGAAAATAGATAGTTCCTGCAGGACTTAATAATTTGTACAACTATTAATGAGAAAAAATTTATGTCAAAAAAGACATATCAACCTTCTATTAAAGTCAAAGAAGAGGAAATCCATCTTTTCTGATAAGGCGCACACAAAAGCAGAAGTAAATCCAGTCTCCATGAAGAGTCAGTGACAAAGCTCCCAGGGACAACCAAGAGGCCACAGTCTTGCTCAGGGTTCTTACCAGAAAAGTAGCACAACCACAAAAACAGGTAAAAAAAGCCAGTTTCCACGACCCACCTCTAGTTGTAGGCTTGAGCATTTGTGGTGGGTGATAAAGGGACTTCAGCTGAGGGCATGTTCTGCCAGATGTGGGCAGGGGTAGCAGCCAGCAAAGCTGGGGCTGGGTTTGGACATCCCACACGAGGGCCATGTGGCTCTCAGCCCTAACAAATGCTCAGTGTAATCAGTCCATTAGTCCAGGTTTCTCCCAGTCCCGGACAGTTGTTTAAAATGAGCATTATTTGAAGCAAACCAGAAACTTTAACACTGTATTTCATAAATAGCTGTAACTTTACTGCCTAAATTCATGGTGGTCCAGCCTTGTTACAACAGTAGGCAAAATGTCTTTCTGAGTGTCATCACCTCTCCCCTCTGAAGGAGGTTCAGCTATGGCAGGTAGGGTGCAAGGGCATGCACAAGGTCACAAATCTACACACCCCAGATACCAAGAGGGAGGAGTGTTATATATGCTATATGTTTTGGTCACCTGCCCATATCTAAACAGCTGAAAACCCTTGAGGTATCACATGCCATCCTCCTGCAGTAGGGCTACAACTTGGAGGCCACCTGCTGGCCTGCTCTCTCTAAAGAGAAGCAGAAAATTTTACGTGACTCTTCAGTCACAACGAAAGCTACGATTCTAGCCATTTTATAAAATAAATTATACATTTGGAAAATTTCATATTCTTTTGAAAATGAAAGAAGGAAAATCTGGCTGAAGCAAAAAACTTCCTGTGTGGGAAGTGAACAACTTACATTGTATAAAATTGTCAATAAAAATTAATTACTTGTTGCTTAAAACTAGCTGTCTTTATGAGTGTGCCTCCTCAATTAACTGAGTCTGTTTGTAGTAGTGTAACTGAGAGGCCCCTGTGCTTCATCATCAACTCCAGAGCCATGCTATTTTGAAAATAAAAGACCTGTATCCTGTCCAAAAAATAAACTCTGGAGGTGACTTGCCATGTTGCCACTTTGGATTACAAAAAAATACTCAGCCAACACACAGGGGAAGGCTTAATTCCAGCAAACACACACATAAACAGGAAACCTCTCTCCAGTCAGAAGGTATTTTTCCTTCGTACAATGGGGTTCAAAGATGTGTCATCATATAGCTTAAAACAATTACTAAGGAACCTTACCATTTCCAATAGTTTAGGAATAGAGTTGGCTTCCACAGTTGAAAGCCTGTCTGAACTTGCATGGGAAGCACACAAACACGAACAAATATATGCTGCCTTAGACCAGTGCAGAATTTTTAATCAATAAGCATGTCAAGCTGGGGGACAGGGAGGGGAGGGAATCAATTTTCAGAAGGCAAATGGTAACAACTGTAGATTTAATCAAATTGCAGATGCAATCCCTTACTATTCTCAATATTTTTGAAAGAAAGTAGCTCCATGGAAAAGAATGAATTTCAATAAATGTCACATATTTAGGTTTATTGCTGAACTTTTAAATTTATCAAGCTAGGTCACTGATCCTTCACAGAAATGATAACCGTACATGTTAAAAAGATTCTGATACTGTTTAGCTGGATAAACATCAAAATGAAGGAACTGCAGTAAAGGAAAGCGACTTACATACAAAATTGTTATTTCTGTATGGCTACAGGAAAAAAAGATATGCCAGTGTGACCCTCCAACGTGAGGCTAAAGCTGCAACGTACACGACAAAGTGGATAGCTATCAAATACCATGGTGATGGCCATGGTGTGAACACTTGAGCAAAATGAAAATCTTCTGAAAGCATTTGGCAATTTTCCTTCCACATGCATTTGCAACCAAATTTATCATGAATTCAAACAAGAACCTTTTGCTGCCTTCCATACAAAAGGACAATTCCATGTTCATTTTCTTGGGACAAGAAGAAGAAACTATCAGAGCTGTAGGATAAACCAAAAAAAAAAGCATTTTGTTTAAGAATGTTGAGCTTATTAAACTCCTCAGCATTGCGGAAACACTTCTGTTATTGACAGCTGCTTGGAAAATTAAATGTTCTGGAGCACTTGCTTCCCTGGAGACTGGCATGCTGGGAGGAGAGGCAGAGGAGAGGTTTCAGACCATTCACTGCTTCTGTTGCACCACATGCACGGTTGTGCCTGGCTTATGTAAACAGCCTCTCCTTAAAATACAAGCATTCTAAAATTCTTAAAACTTGAGGGTTATAAGATCCTGAAATTATTTATCTCCACTTCTATTTTCCACTCTCATATTTGGTATACTCAATTGCAACTAATTCAATGAAAGTGCATCTGAGCCAAGGGGACTCAGTCACCATCCAGACACATCAAGTGACTGAAAAAGATCACAGCGTGACTAAAAAGTCCCAGAACAGATCAAAAACCATGGCAATCTACTTGGGAACACTGTTTGCTTCAAAGGAGTTATATCCTGGACTAATGTGGTCTGATAACTTTACCTCTCTTTTCTTTTTCTAATGTTTAAAATTGGAGGAAAAAAATACTTTATCTTCTCGTACAACATCATCGTTTTCCTCAAGGCAAATAGCTTGGCAATTTGCTAGATTTGTTAATGCTAGAGGAAACAAGTTAGCACACATACCATGTGTTTGAATGCCTTTGGAAATTAGATTGAAACACTGATTTGATTTCCTAAAAGGTATCTTAAACAAGGCAAGGTTAGAGATTTGGAGAGTAATGAGAATTTGTGTGACTTCAAACAGCTCTACATAAAACAGACCTGATATTCTGGGGGGAAAAAGGTCACCTAATTATTCGTTTCCTGAAGGCCCTGTCTATACTACATTTCCCCTGGGTAAGGAAACTGATTTAAAAATGGCTTCTGCTAACATGTTTGCATCAGTCGCTATGTATGAGACAGAGATTTTTAAAGCCACTGCTTTTAAAATGAGAAAAACATATCATTTTTGTAAGAGAAAAACAGAAACCTCGTCATCTTGGCTGTAGCAAAAAGATGTCATCCTCAGAGTCCTGCATGGAGCTGTGGCCCTGCCTCCTTGGTGATGGCATGCTGCTTGGGGCAATGTGGCGTGACCACCAGTGGTGCGTTGCACAGGTTTAATTACCAAATACAACCTTTGCATAGAATGCAAAATCACCAAATACAGCCACAGCAGACAAGATGCACAGGTTGATGGCTCATCTGAGGGTAGCAGCCTAGTGAAACATGAAGTTGTGTCACCAGCTCAAAGGACAGACAACAAGGTAGCAACAGGGAGGTAGAAAGCTTGGACATAAGGGTTTCACAGGAACTCACCACAAAGGTGGTGTTAACACCCAAAATCTTAGAAGGTGTGTTTGAAGATTCACACACTGCACACATTCCTTCTGCTTTGCACCAAACAGATCCTTGTAACCCTCTACCGAATTTTGTGTTTCTGTAGTTTAAGAGAATGGTGTTCAGCTACCCTATCCCTTTCTTGTCCAAGAAATGATGTGTAGTGCTGAGAGAGCCCAAGCAGGATTTCCCTTACACTAGATATTTCACAAACACAGATGGAGATGCAGGACCTCTCCTTGCTTTCTGCCTGAAGCAAATGCAGTCTAGACACATCCCCACCACAAAGCAATCGTGGCACAAAGCAGATCACCCAGTGCTCTGTGACTCCCACTGCTGCAGCTTTGGCTACCCCAGCACAGCATGCTGCCGGCATCAGGTTCCCTTTGTGGCTGCAAAGGCAAGACTGCTGCTCTTGCACTGCAGCCAGCTGTGCCAGTTAGTCTCCGGAGTTCTGGAAGCCAGATTTGGGAGGCAGCAGGCTTTGAATTTCTCATCTGAGTTGAAAAATACAGAGCAGGAATTTGCAGATCATAGAAGAATAAGAGTAGGTGGGTTGCCCCCTTCGATTGCATTGGACAAGCAAGAAGAGGTTACAGGTCATCAGCTAAGGTGTCAGAAAACTATAAATGCAGGAGAATCAGGATGGGAAAGACAGTCCTGGGAAGACAACACTTGCTACTTAGTTTTGCATTCATGAGCTTTTCATTGAACCTCTGCTGAATTTTGGCTTTCTGGCCACCTTGCCCTGACTCAGTGAGCTCCCATCCATCTGTGGCTGCACTGTCATCTACACTTGAGCAAACAACACGCCTATGAACCCCTCTCCAGCAACAGCATGTGCACTTTAGCTTACCAATGAAGAACTGCTATGCAGTGGTTAACCTCTGAAGAGAAGAAAAAAAAAAAAAAAAAGGAAAAAAGAAAAAAAAAGAAGAAAGAAAAAAGGGGGCAAAAAAGGAGAAAATCCTTATAGTATAATAAAGACAATTCATTCCCTCCCCACCAAAAAGGCACAGAAGTTGACTCTCTCTTCTGTAAATAGCAAGATGAATGTTTTACCAAATAGCCCGGTTTCCAAATGATTCTTTGTATTAGAAGACAGAAAAGGAATCATACAGTGCTGAAGAAGGATTAGGACACAAAGAACAAGCGATACAGTCATTCTCCAAGTTACTTTGTTTTCAACATGCAGCTCCTGCCAAAGGCTAGCTTTTTGCTCTCGCAGTGTATGATCTGTAAACATTTAACCAGCTCTCTGAGAAACATGTGAGACACTTTATCTTGCCTGATTATGAATCCAAACCTCTCAGATCTAAAATAAAAAGACAACAAAAAAGAGACACCATCCTCTTTTTGCAGCTGGACAATGAAAAAAGCACCTGTGGGATGAAAGCAAATTAACTACCACACAGGGCATAGGTTCTTCGGGAAAAGCATGCACTGCAGCTTGAATAAACCTCCTACAGGTTACAAACGCACAGTTTGTTAAACAACACTGGTATTTGATTATTAATCCCTATTGATGTATGTGCAAAACTTCCAATTTCTAAGGAGTGCATTTAGTATTTATAAAGCCTAAGACCATATAATTTAATGCTGACATGGAAACAGTGGTGGAATGCCATTATATGAGCCCTTTGCGATTTGTTTGCCGTTCGAAGCAAATTCTGCTTTTAAAAATGGAAAAAAAACCCCAAACCCCAACAAAAAAAAGAAAAAAAAAGAAAAAAAAAAAAAAAAAAAAAAAAAACAAACAAACCAAAAACAAACCATACCGCAAGGAAAACTGTGAACACCGCGCAACCATAAAGTACACATCCCCAACTTGGGGAATCCCGCAGGCTCACCCTGCGCCTCACAGAAGGCGGTCGGACCGGCCACCACAAACGCGGAGCCACCGTCTCCGAGTTGGAACTTCCAGGCTGCGCTGCCGGACACTGCCCCGCGGCGCTCCTGCCGCGCCCGCAGAGCGGGAAGGGGCGGGAAGGACAGCGGCTCAGGCTGCGGCCAAGGGGCCGCTGCCGACAGCATCCCGGGGAGCGCTGCCCGCCCTGCCCTACCCCACCCCGCCCGCGGCAGCGGCGGCGCGGGCGTACCCGGGTTCCAGCGCCCTGCGGAGCCCGGCCGGGGCAGGGGGGAGCCCGCAGCCCCGCACCGCTATCACCTGCCCCGCGGCGCCCGGCCCGCCCCGGGAGAGCAGCGGCGGCGGCCGCGGGCGCTGCCGGGCTCCCGCGAAGTTCCCGGGCGGGGCACAGCGCAGCACCGTGCCGCTGCCCGTCCTCCCCCGCTCCCGGCTCATCTCGCTCCCCGCGTCGCCCCCACGGGTGCCGGTCCTTACCGGAGCGGAGCGGGCTGCGCGCCGGCACCACCGCCGGAGGGGCGAGCGCTGCACCCCGGCGGGCTGCGCTGGCTCCGCGGCCCGGGCCCGGCA
>WAAE01017247.1:0-12098 GCA_013400495.1 Nicator chloris
TCTTTCCTTTTAGAAAATCTAAATGGAATAAGTATATGAGACTCCAGCTTTGCACCACAAGAATTTGGAACTAATGGACAAATGAGAGCCATTGGAAGAATATGCCTAATTAACTATTGCTCAAAGTACAAGTGCATTTGAAGGATATCTCAAGGAGTTATTTTAGCAATTCACCTTAAAACTCTCAGGGCAACTTAACACTGTTGGCAGAAGCCATTCATGTTTGTGTATTTAGCTGGAATCAAGACATCTTTTCATAAATCCACAAAGATTCTGCAGGGCAGCAAGATAGAGAGGATTCAGACCTTTGGTACTGAAAGCAGCAAGGGCAAGCCATCCAGGCAGACTGCAGGGCAATAGCTGGGAATTAAAGAATACAGGAAACCTTGTTCCTCACAAGAGCTCCTTTGTGCAGTTCAGCTTACTCCACTTTGGGAAAGAGCCTGTTTAGGTTCATCCTCGTGGAGACTTCACATTGTTTTGCAACAGCTTTCCTTGGCAACAGTTGGGATTGATTCAGCCAGGCTTTATTGATATGACAGACAATGCAAGCACTGTCAAAAGGAAAAGAGAAAGGGATCCTGATTGGGACCTGTCTGAAATAGCAACAGTCCATTGCCTTTTAAAGAGTTTTCTTTTACCCACATCAGTGGCCATAAGCTTACCACAAAAGGAATCCTTTTTGTCTCAGAAAGGTCAAAACAGATGTGCAGCAAATGAAGACAAAGTAAGGACAGACCTGACTCTAGTGTCCTCACACAGCTGAACTGAAAAATCTTGTGTAGCTTTTCAGTCTATCTCCTCCCTTCATTTCTCTTTGGGATTAGAAGCTGAAGAGCCAGAGAAACAAAGACTCACTGTTTTAATCAAGAGTCCCAGGAGAATACCTGCAGTTGCAAGATAACCACCATGATTTCTCAAAATGAAGCAGGCCAAACAAGCTTCCAACAAACATGCACAAAATTAGCACTTTATCAAAATTATTTTCCCTAACAATTTAAAGTCACTCCTATCTCAAATCCGTGATGGAATTCTAAATTCATACTGGAAATGGAGCAGAATTACTAACTAAATAATATTTCTGCTTTTCCCAGCATTGGTCTATCCAGGGATCGCTGCTGTCTTAATACAAATTTCCTGTGCTGATATGAATACTGTTCCATTTCTACTAAAATGCCCATAGTTTAGCCGATAATTTCCCCTTAAAAGCCTTGATTTTAATACTGAAATTGACTCAGAGAAGTTGTGGTAACTTGAAAATTAGCAGATGAAGACAAAGTAAAATAAACTAACAAAGACAAAACAATAAAAAATATGTTAACTGTCACTAACAAACAAAAACAGATCCTTATTTCTGGTCCTTTACAGAGAACTTAATGGTTACTCTGCTTTCTATGGTGCAGAACTACAGGAAAATGTAGAAACTGAAGGAGATTTTTCTTGCTATGGAGGCAGATCTTCGTTAGTACTAAATGTGACGTACGTGGTGAAAAAGCATATAAAAGTTCTAGGAGCCAAGATTTAGCTTCATATTTTTAATATTTTCCCCCTCTTCCTGGTCACTGATAGGTATTAAAACATTTTCCTAATGCAAAAATTCTCTAACTGAGCCCTTGCTGCATGAATGAGTGTGGTTTTCCTTTGGGAGCTCATTACACAGCCTTGCTCCCTTGCCCAAATATTCTGCAGCTTTCACAGAGTCCCTCACACTTTACAGTTGAATTGTACAGGGAGACTACAAACATCTTCCTGAGTTGTGAATTTTCAATCCTTGTTTTAAAAAGGGTCTCAGTTTTGAAAAAGTAAAGCCACTAAAAGCTCTCTGCAGTGCTGGGTTGGAGTCAGTGAGAGTTCTGCTGTGCAGAGCTCTGCTGCTGCCATCTCTTGCACACTCGTGTCTGCACCGTGCCTGAGCTCCCCACCTGAGCGCAGTGATTTATGAGACCTTGTTTTCTTCCACATTCCCACCCCAGCCATGGGAGGAACTTTCAGCTGCAAAGCTCAGTTTCCTCTGACAATGCAGTATTATTCCTCTGACAGCAATTAATTTCTCCTACAGCAAAGATGCATTAACTTTTAGCAAATGCAAAATTTACTAATGTCAGCTACCAGCCACACAATAGTAAACAGACTGATTGTTTCAAAGCATGAATTAGTTTTATCACAGTATAGAAAACTTAACTGTAGGTCAAAATCACAATTATCTTTCATTAGTGTCTTTCAAACACCCACAAGCACAAATGCCTATATGTTCAGAATTTTATCCCAAATCAAAACTAACCCCACTAAACAAATGTACATTCTCAAGGAAAAGGAATTGTAAAAAAAAAAAAATTCTTACTGTGAAATGAAAAATCTATTTTTAAAATTGTTAATTAAAACACAACATTGTAAGACTGAATTTAAGATAAGAAATTTTATACAAAATCACTGAGATTTCTGCCAAAGGTAATAGACCAGCTTGCAGTTCTCAGCATTTCAAGTCTGGCAGTAAACATTTGTTTTCAGCAGGACATTACATCTCCTTTAAAATTCCATTCAGAAATATAAATACTAAAAAGATTCACTATAGCATGCAGAAGATTCTAAAAGGACAAGATCAGAGTAGATTATGTCATCAGCTTCACACAACTGGACATACCTTTAAGATGTTTGGGACATAACAGGCTATAAGAATTATGGATGATGAAAAATATTTATAAAATATTTTCAGTAAGGGAATTCAACAAACATGAGGCCAGAAGATTACTGGATGATCTTTAAGGTCCCTTCCAACCCAAACCATTCTATGATCATACATTCAATCAAACAGCTTTTTTGACAACTAAATGATTTGCTAAATGATTTCTGTGTAAGGCAAAGCGGCATAACTTCTCAAGAAAACTAAGAGTGTTGTAGGCTTGCCCTTAATATAGAACTATGAAAATTAATCTTTTAAAGAGTTTTTGGAAAAATTTATCACATAACATAGTTTTCATTCCTCTAAGTAATGTTGGAAACCAAATATTCAAAAATACAATTGAAGAAATTAAGAAAAATATGAACTCAAAAAGAGCATATCTATTTGAAATACCAGTTGAAAAAAAACCCTCATTTTCATTGAAGTAACACAAATCAGTAGGCAGGTGGCTAAATTTTTCCACTTAAACTTTTAAATAGGGTAGAAATTAACAAGACACTTTCTTTCATTAAAGAGAGTCATATCTGCAGAAATGTACAGGTGCTTGAGATTTTAAAATTTCAATTCCATGCTTTTCAGCATGTTCTTACATATAACATAGTGTCATTGAGACTTTTTATTACATAGTACCACTGTAAATTATAAAACAAAAAGAGAAGGTGTTAAAAAGTACCTGTTCACCCTGTTACTTGGAAAAGCTCACAAATACCATTCTCAGTAGGTGTTTGCATGAGCTGATCCTGCAAACCTTCAATACAATGTTCCACAGTATTTAATTTGAAATTTCCTTTACTAGAATCAAATATCTATTTCTACTTCTCCAGTTCCTATGATCAAGGAGAATAAATTTATCACTATTTTTTTTACAATCTTTTGTCTACTGGAAGTTGCTTATGTCCCCTCTAAATGCTTGGTTTCCTGGATTAAAAAAACTCAAGTCTTTTGACCTTTTCTATCAGTTAATTGTTTCAAAACCTCTTTTCATGCTTGTTTTTCCCTCTCAGTTCCTTCATGTTGATCTATATATTCCTAGTAGTATGGCAAGCAGCTGGGCACAGCCATCCAGATGAACCCTTACATTTCCTGATAAAAAGCAACTTGCTAGTTACTTCCTGGATAAAGATGCAGCCCTCATCCTGGAATGAGATTTGTTCAGTTCTCTTTGCAGCCTCCTAACCTTATGTTCTGTTTAGTTTGTCATCAAAAGGCCCATCTCTGCCATAAGAAATAACTTGTTACATATCGTGCTTTTACTTTACAAACACTTAACACATCTTAGTGTGTTTTACTTTGTTGATTTCAGACTGTCTCTTCAGCTCTTAAGAACCATTTTGAATGGCCTTAAGGAATTACATTATGTTTAGGTCTTGTCAGTAGTTTGACTTTAGTGTTATCCTTCCATAAAAAAGATTAATTGGCCTATGAAAAGCCATTAGTGTCTCCTACAATAAATAATGCCTTTTATTTCTGCCCATGGGAGTTTAAAACAGCTATGGTCTCTTTCTTCTTCAAAGTAATAATTGATGACATCTTTGTGGCAATAAAGACAACAAATCCCAGCTACCTTACCTACACTGTTAGTTCAAATGACTTCAAAAAAGTTAGTGGCCAGAGCAATTCAAAATGGAATTTGGCCCCAGTGACATACTGGTCATTTTTATAACCACTAGGTAGAAATATGGTTTTGTGTGAATATATAAATTTTGTCAGTTCACTTGCAACCAGATTATAGCAGAATCTCAGGAAACTCTGTTGTGTATACTACCATCATCGGGTGTATTCTAGGATACAGGTTCATTTCCTGTGATAACAGGATGAATATTGAAACAATTTCTTACATGTGAACACTAAGTGATGCCTCTTAGGTTTTTTCAAAGGAATATTTCATAGCCATAGGTGGCTTTTTTCAGTTTTCCTTTTTTTTTTTTCTTTCTAATTCTGGAGCAAACACCACCTACCTCTAAAAAATTCTAGGAGAGTTTTTTGTTGGTTTTTTTTCCCTGATCAAGAAAGGTTAGGAATTTCTCAACACTGCATTTCTAGGATAGCTATCCTGGGATACCTATCTTATGTAGCTGACTTCTTTAAGGGGAGGTAATCTCACAGGGCTTGGAGGGAGGAGGACATTATCAAGTTATTACCACTGGATGTTTTGTTTGTCTGGCCTCTTGATCAAATTCCCTTAATTGCATTACACAATCCCATTGTGCCCTAAAGGCTACACATCTGGAATGGAGCATAAATGGTTTATTGGATTGATGTTCCTTATTTCTTTAAAATAAAACACTCTAGGAAATCTCATTTTTCATTTGAACTAGTCTGAAAAGAACTCAGAGTAGGCAGAGATGAGGGAATTTTCTGTTACAAAAATGTTATGTGTAGTAATTAAAATGCTCCATTTATTTCACTGAGTGACTGACAAGAATATAGCATCTCTTTGATTATTTACAGACCCACCATTTCACGATCATTTACTTAAGTAAAAAGATCTGGCAGCCTTGTATCCCCTGGAAACCCAGATGAAGAGATTTGGATCACAGTTTTATTAAACAGTGAGAAATAGTTTAGAGATATTTTCTTCTTGCCCTCTCAATGGGATCTGCAGATATGGCTAAGGCACCCAGGGAAATTCCTTATCTGATCATAGTATTCATAATACATAAAGTTCAGGTTTGCTTTTAACATGCAATAACATGAGACAAAGTCAATATTGTTATTCAGATATGCTGAGTTCTCCAGGTAGAACAAAAGAAATTCACTCTGCTTGTTTATATTTTGACAATCAAGACCAATTATTGTTCTAGGTGTTGTATGAAGACATCACACTGTATTTGCCATCTCATTTAGGGCAAGATATAATTGATGTGTGAAATACAAAATAAGTGGTAAAATTCAGAATATTGTACCAAATAATCAAATTAAACTATCATGTCAAATTTTTCTTGTTTCTTTTAGCTATCAGCTGCATGCCAATCATTAAGATGCATCTAACAGATGGATTTGTATTCAGGAAGATTTGATCTATCATCAGTGTCAAAGCATGGTCTAATCATTTTTTGCCATCTGTACCAATAATTATGTGCTGGTATCAATGATATGCAAGACAGACATTTCAAAATTATAGCTGATACATTTCCAATAATAACTATGTCCAACACTTCACATTATTATTAAAAGAAAGCAAATGTGTAACAGAAGTGATTCTGGTAGTAGAAATCACTGTAAAAACTAAAGCACAGTATTTATTACTTACTCTGAAGCTGCTTTATCAAATCCAATTAATCTGTCCAATTCTTATATCTTATTTTCTTCTCTCATCTTTCCCTTTCCTTTTCCTGTGAGGATGCTAAGAGCATCCTACGTCAAAAAAGGTGTACAATGCACTATGTAGAAAAGAATTGCCTTTCATGAATTTTAGATTCCTTAGACTTGTTTCTTTACATGTTTCACACTTTTAAGAGCTAGGAGAACAGAAGCTGCAAACACTTAGTTTCTGTTTAATTCTTTATATTCTTTTATCTAGTGCCATAATAGGCTGTCTTCTATGATAAGCAAACAAGCCTTTGAATTTCCTTTGATATAAACTGCTTTTATAGCCGTATGTTTGATAATTTCATCTGTCAGTTCTGGTTCTCTTTTTGTTCTGCATTATTCTTTTTTGTTTTTAAGATGAGTGTCCAATTTCACATAAAGTATCCCAGACAAAACAATAAATGAAATATATAATGGCAATAATAAACATAGCAATGAATTGTGCAATGGTAAAAACATTTTTTATAAAATTTCCCAGTTCTTACAATCTCTAGTGACTTAGGTTATCCTTCATCTGATTCCTGTTTAACTGTCTGGTACAAATGTCCTCACTAGCATATTTGCAGTGGCTTCAGAGTCTCTAAGCATTACTGATGTTGTTCATTTTAGACTCTTCTAAAGTGCTTCAGTTTTTCCCTATAGTATATATTTATCAGCATTGAAATCCATCTACAATAGCACTGCCTTCATTTACTCCAGTAGTTTATCAATCTCTGTATTTTTTTACCCTCCTTTTCCTGACTTACCAAAATCCTTCCCATCTACAGTTGTCTTTCTTTCTACCAAATATTTTTTACTTTATCTCAGCATCTCTTCACCTTCCCTATAAAATCAATGACAGTAATGCAGAAATTAGTGAACTTCTGAAAGACTTTAATACTTCCTTCTTTGGAAAAAAAAGAAAAGCCTCTTGAAATAAGATTTCCTTTTGGAATTAGTAGAAAAGAGAAAGCCATGGTAAGAAGCCTGGGAAAAAATTATTTTGTGAGGTTACAAAAATTAGAGAATGTGTCTAGAAAAGGAAGGCTGTTGACCAGACAGACTTGACACTCACTTCAAATCTTCAGAGTCTCACTTTGGCATTGTCTTCTTTGGTAAATAACTCTTGTTCCCAGCTTTAACTTGTTATTTTCTGTGTGGTTATAGAATTTGCCAACTCAAATCCTGTTCTGTTTGGTAATTGTCTTCAAGATCTTCGAAACCGGAAAGAAGACCTTAAACTCAAAGACGAAGTCACTTACTATGATGGACTTCTGTATAAAATTCCTTTTTCTTCAGTGACTGGAACCAGAAGGAGGATAGAAAGGCATATTTCATGTCCACTGGAACATACTTATGACAGTCACATTCAGTTTCTAACCACAAAGTTAAAGCAGTCTTTAAGGGAATCAGGAAGAGCTGCAGACTACCTCAGTAAAATTCTCATTAAAGAGAAGGGAACTAATTTTCCCAGCCAGCTGGAGAGGCAAAAAAGACATTTTTGGAAAATGATGTTACCTGCTCATCCAGTGTCAGTGAGGAGCTAAACAAAGCTCAGAGGCTTTGCACTGTTTTTATGAATGACAGCTGTATTTCTTCAGTAAAAGGGGAAGCAATTTTTTTGACCAGATATTCAAAGATTTTTCCTTTTCTGGTTAGTATTATTTCACTATTTCCTAGGTTCAGCCTCACCAGTGGGAAATGACTTTTGGCATTCTGACAGTCCAAAAGCAAGGAAGACAGAGTCCATCAGCTGATGTAACCTCATAATTTCCTTCCCTCTGCTGATTGCTAGTACAGGCAGTCAGCAATGTCAGTCATTATGTACTTCTCAGTAATGTCCATCAGTATGAATTGCCAGGTGGTGCCCAGTCTTCACTAAGTTTTGACACATCCCACTGTCAGAAGCAATGGCTTAGGTGTTGCAAGTGGAGGACATGGAGACTTGAACCTAATAGCTGTTAAAATAGGAAGATGAGATGGGTAGAATTGAGATCCAGACTCTGATCTAGTGCTGTCAGTTCAGGGCTGGAACCTTGCCTTTAGGCAAGAAGAAACATCTTTTACATGAAACACAGAAACAAACAGAAAGGAGATAATTATAACAATATTTTTACAACTCCAACCTTCAAAGAAGGTACCCATGGTAAAAAATTCAATCAATAGAATCGAAACTTTACCTGATACAACTCTCTTATTGGTAGCCTCTCTTTTTTAGGAAAATATGTCTAAATATCTCCAAATATATAAAATAATTCCATTCCAGTCTTTGGAAGATGTCAACTCCGTTAGGCATCTCTTGAATGCTTTATCTCTATGAATTTGTTTTTAAATTTGAGGCCAAGTAGCACAGACTTCCCACATTCACATCTCCTAGTAGTTGACCCTATGTCTGTTCTTAATCCTGTGCTGTTTCTGAGTAGCAAATGATGTGATGTTTTATGTGTTGGGGTTTTTTCCTATTCAAAATGCAGTGTAGAAGCCTAATACAGTGGGGTTTTTTTTTCACAGTACAATATTGGAAGTGTATGCTACATGGCAAGGGGTAAGCTGGGAAGGTATATGAGTGCATTTGAGATTGAAAGGCTTTTGGAATAAACAAGGAAATACAGGTAGATGTTCAATATCTGCTGCAGTCTACAGCTGCAGTCCCCAAAAGAAAATTCTGCTGGGGATGGTCCTAGGCTCGTGCTTTATCCACAACTCATGCCAAGGCTATGTCTCAGAGAAAGTTAGTCACCAGTAGTGACTAGACAGTATGTAGAAGCATGACAATGAGGAATACAGATAGCTGACAGTTTATTTTTCTGTCTCACTGTTTTCTATTTAGCAACATAAATACAGGTTTTGTGAGGAATGTAGGACTTGGGAGGAATGTAGACACTCTGTCTGGGCATGTAGGAATGAGACAAGCCAAAGCTCAAACGGAATTGAATTTAGCTAGGATTGTCAAAGGCAGCCAAAAGGACTTCTAAAAGTATGTAGGTGACAAAAGGAAGACTAAGAAAAATGTGGGTATTTCTGAAGAAAAGCCCAAGGTACCAAATGCTTTCTTCACTTCATTCTTTGCTAGTAAAACCAGTCTTTAGGAATCCCAGGTCCAAGAAATATAGGGGAAAGCCTGGAGCAAGGAATATGTACCCATGGTAGAAGAGGATCAGGATAGGGAATACTTAAGCAAATGGACTCTGATGGAATACTCACAGGTAATGAAGGAGCTGGCATATGTCATTGCAAGGCCACTCTCAATAATCTTCAAATAATCATGATTGGAAGTGCATGAGGACTGGCAGAAAACAAGCATCACTCATATCATCAAGAAGGGCAAGAAAGAGGATCTGGGAAATTACAGGCTCATGAAGAAGAATGGACAGGAGGGGGAGAGGACGAGGTGGGCTGCAAACCAGCCAGTCTCAGAGGATGAGGATCAGTGGCACAAAGTCTAGTTTACACCAGGAATTGGTGTACCCCAGGGGTCTATACTGGGCCCAGTCCTGTTTAACACCTTCATTAATGTTCAGCATTCTGGGGCAGAGGGCATCCTCAGCAAGTTTGTTGATGGCACACAATTAGCAGGAGTGGCTGATATGCCAGAGGGTCCTGCTGCTGTCCGGAGTGAGCTCAGCTGGGGGGAGACATGGGCTGACAAGAATCTCCTGAAGTTCAAAAAGGGCCACAAAGGTGGTTAAGAGACAGGAGCATCTCTTCTGTGGGAGAAGGCTGAGAGAGCCAGGACTGTTTGGCCTGCAGAAGACTCGGGGGGATCTCACCCATGTGCCCGAAAGGGAGGGTACAGAGGACAGAACCACGCTCTTTCCACTGGTGCCCATGACAGGACCAGAGGCAGAGGGCACACACTGAAGCACAGAAGGTTCCCCCTGAACATAGGAAACATTTCTTTACTGTGACAGTGACTAAGCACTGGCACAGGTCACTCAGAGGCCTATGGAGAATCCCTCCTTGGGATATTTAAAAGTTGTCTGGATTTAATCCTGGGCAACTGTGTCTAGCTGTTCCTGCCTGAGCGGGTGTGTTGGACCAGATGACTTCCAGAGTTCTCCTCCTCAATCTCAACCATTCTGTGAGTCTTTGACTCTAGACCAGATCCCCCATTTGTAGTCCAAGACAGCTACCTCAATGTCAGCCTTGAAAACAAGATAAATTAAAAAAAGACCACGTAGTAATGGTTGAGTTCATTCACAGAAAAAAAAAAAAAAAGCCAAACTCAATTAACAATTTTGGTTTGTTTGGGTTTTTTTTAGCACACTGTTGAGTACTAAATATAAGTAGAGCATAGGGTAGTAGTTCAACATTGGCATGAAAATTGTCAATGATAATAATAAGCTCTGCATCTGAAATAAACCAGCAGTGCCTGTTAGCTCTCTCTGACTGAAAAGAAGCAGATCTTCAAACGCAGAAGGTTTAGAAAACTATTTAGATAGGTCACAGGATGTCACAATGTTTTGATCCACTGCACTATACAAGGTGAGGTCAGCTTCACAGTACTAGTGTAACACATTATAAATAATATTTACAGAGGTTTTGCCTATTCCTACATATACATATGACATTTTAAAGAGCATCTTTATTTATAGGGACCTAGCCTGACTCATTCACTAGGTTTTAATGAAATCATATTACATCCTCTAGTTATAGCTGACTTCTGTTGCATTATGTACAACTGGAGAATTGGCTGACTGCTGGGAAGAAAGTATGTTATACATTGCCCTGAAGTGTCACAATAATGAAGACTAGATATTCTTCTGTGATCTCATTGCTCTTTCAACCTCTCATTAAACATAATTTAGAAGTAAAACTTCTTTTTATAGGCAGTCATTCTATCCAATTAATTCACTCTATCCTCCTTCTCCAGATTTTCAGAGGCTGCCATTTTCTCCTAAAAATTTCATGTTTTGGGACACTGTCACCCTAGTCACATCTTAAAGAACTTGCTTGCTTGTAAGAATCAGGGCACTAAGAAATCAGCAATGTGAGGTTTTTGGTCAATTTATTTATTGATTGTTTGTCATTTGCAAAGCAAATGCACTACAAAGCAGTGCCTTTTGCCTACAAAGACTAGACTTTTGGCTACATATTAATTCCACCTTTTAATAAAATACCAATTTTTATAAGAGCTAGAAGCCACAATAGCTACATTTAGGAATGGTTAGTACTAAGTCTTAACAGTGACTGAATTGAAACTGCAGAATTTGTTAATATTTATATGACAATTGATTTGTCAGCTGAAACTAAAGCCAGAACATGATCTTCAGATTTGTAATAGTGTACTGACCTAAAGAACAGAACACTGAAAGTCAGAGCTGTAATTGATCTGCATCTAGAAGGAAACAGTTGAACTCATTGGAGCTTGAGAGCAAGGTATTGAAGCTTGTCATTAAATTTCAGTTAAAATGTAGATATTTTACATTGCATATAAGATTTTTTTTTCTTAGTGAACAGCACAGGGCTATTATGATTTCTGCAAGCCAAAAATTTAGACTAAGCCCCACAGCAAATATTCTAATTTTTTACAGAGGAATGACAGGATGATTTAACTCTGGAGAAAATAATTCAGAAACTTGTTTGAAACAGGAATGCTTTTTTTTTAAATTTTAGAATCAGTCTTGCTGTGATGTGGGATAGCCAGTGGTGTGGACTTCAGTCTTAGTGATGGTCCACACTAATGAGGTGTAAACAGAGAGACACATTAAATCATAGCATGAGCATTAGAAGTTACAGGTGACCTTTAGACTACAGTGAGTGGAGAAACAAGTTTGCTGTGTGTTACAGAGATTAGACAGCTACGTCCCTGTGAGACCTGGTTAGGAACACAATGTTTTCCCATGAAAAAGTACTCAAGTGTTAGAAGAATGACACATGCTGTAGGAATGCACCCATTTCATTATCCTTCCCTTGGAAAGGAGAGAAACCCTGTTTTGTGACAACTTATAGACTTTCTCTGCAATTGCCCCAGCTCCTGAAGCAGCTGGGCTGCTTGACATTCAGGAATCACAAGGCACCTCCTGGAAATCTGGGTGCCACAGGACTCCCAGCTCCCCAACACGGCTGGGCTCTCATGGTTCATAGCCCTTAATATAGATAGGTATATATAATATATATATATAAT
>WAAE01017248.1:0-65958 GCA_013400495.1 Nicator chloris
ATAATAAGTAATAATAATAAGTAGGATATCCTTTCCTCAATATCCTGCCTGTCATTAAATGTGCATTCCACCTTTTCATTCAGATACCTTACTTTTGTGTTTTTTAAAAGGTTTCCTCCCCTGAGGACTGGTCCTACACAAGCAATTTTTCTCTCCATCGGCAACACCATGAAGGTGGCAATATTCAGATGCTTCAACAGATTGGGCGTCATTTCAAGCTTCCCCAGAGCCCAGACCCTGTAAAGCAGTTCAAAGATATGATTTACCTCACTCAGGTAACAGTGATGTCTTCTATAGAAGTAGCTGTCCATACTTGTTCTGTTAAATTCTGTCAGGGGTTAGAACTGGAGCTGGTCCCTTAGGGAGTGTTCCATCATACAGAAAGTTTCCATACTGAAGAACTGGAGAGTCCAGTTTAATTTGGAGCTAGCTTGTCTCTCTTTTATTGTAGAGAGACTCCAATTTTCATGATAGAAGGGCTGGAATAGTCAGGGAATTACCCAGAAACTGTCTTGATGGGAGAAAGTCTGTCAGCATGTGCTGCCTTGGTCCTTCTCCCCATCTGGGCTCACGTAGCAGGGGGAGGATGCAGGGGTGTGCTGGGCTTCTATGGTACAAGATTATTTCCAGTGCTGCATGTTACTCCCTGTTCCAGGGTGGGGATGTTTTGCTCTTTATGTGGCCCCTGTGGGCTCACTGCTTTGATCCTTGCCACATGGAACACACAAACTTTGGAAACAAGATTTTTTCCAAAGAATGAAGTTCTCAATTACTTAAATTAGTACTAGATTTTATTTTGTTATGGACTCAAATATTGATACTTTAGAGAATATATTTTGGATTTTTTTTCAAATCAGAAGGATATATTTTGCTTTTCATTCATACTAGTTCTATATCATGCTTGCTTCTTTATTAGTGATTTCTGTGCATCTCTTAAAAGATGCTAAGTAACTTTCTAATGCTATTAGGCAAATTGAAAGTACTGTTAATTTTTGTTGTGTTTCAAGAATTTCAGAAACACTCTTGATGGAAATAACCACACACTCACTAAGTTTCTAACGTTTGAGAGCTGCTGTCAGCAAGTTTTTTATATAAAAGTAAAATAGCTTGAGAATTTTTGGCGCTCTTGACAAGAGAATAAGGATAGATGATACTGTGGAATTGAAACCAGGGGTAAAGCTTGCACCATGACAACCTGACTCAAAAAAGCTGTGAGAGTTGCTATAAGGCTAAGTCTGTCAAGGCCTTATTAACGGGTTAAACAATTTAATACCAAAATAAGATAGCAAAAAGGATAAAGAAAGTGAACTTGCTTTAGTGGTTAACTAGAAGTAATATCTTTACCTTTTGAGCTGTCCTAAGGGCTTTTAACTTTATTTTAGGAATTTCTTTATATTTCCCCAGCCTAATAATAAACTGTGTGAAGAACATAGCAGTCTGTTTAGCATCCATTGAGAACTTGGCCAATGAAAAATCCTGAAAAGTGGTTTTTAGGTGATGTGGAGAAGGAGAAAAGGAGTGAGAGTGCAGCTGAAAAAAGGTTGCTCCTCTGATGCACAGTTTTGACTGTATAGTGAGAATGTAAGTTCAGAGTGTAGGGGCTTAGGCACCAAGATGATGTATACTGAAGGTAATGCAGCTTAACATAATTTTGCAACTCTGGAGGAGGTTATTTAAATTAATGTAAAAAAACCCACCTTAAATTTCATTTTATTTTCCTTGTCTTTGATTTGCCTTTCAAAGACCATCTTCACTGTATGGAAGTAGCCCCATATGAGATTCTTTTTGCTGGCAAAGCTGTTGGGAGCTGCTAGGAATAGATCTCCTTCCAGCAGAGGTCCACTGTGGATCCTCCTCAGGGCTCAAGTTGTTGCTGTGAAGTCTGTGTTGTGTATCAATATGTTCACACATGTTTTGAAAAAAAGCAAAATCCAATATACCAAAAATATTTTTTATCTCTTTGTTGACCAAGGTGATGCAGGCTCAGTGTATAAAGACAGAAACTGAATTCTATCGTTTTAGTCAAAGTGAAATAATCAATGGAGAAGGACACACAATGGGAGCTCTGTACTGGCAACTCAATGACATTTGGCAGGCTCCTTCATGGGCTTCCTTGGGTAAGTTTTGTGACAGTCTGGTAAAAAGCACCAGCTACCAGTTGTGTTTTCCTCATCTGGAAGTATCAGAATAAGAAATACAGCTCTGCTCTGTCTCTTGGGTAGCTGTACAAACTTTGAATATATTTCTGTCTGTCCTTTAGAAATTCATTCCAGGATGGGATTTATGATGTAAAAATTGAGCATGTAGATTTCTTCTGTAGTGAGCTGAGGGAGAGATGGTTATTTCCAAATGTGATTCATTGCATCCTTAGCTGTCTCCAAACTGGGGTGAATTATCTTCTCCATGATGAATTTGATTTTCATAGAACTTCATAAGATATTTCTCACCCAGCGTAGCTTCTGAGAAGCTTTTTATAGGAGATGACTGGCTGAGATTTGATGTCTAACTTGGTGTCAGATGAGGTGAATCACTCCTCGTGACTAAATCATTCTGCTAATATGCTATTTACACTTTCTTTTTCCTCTTAGAACACAAAAATAATTAGACATAAAGAGGTAAGTCACTTAGGCAGTAAGAAGTAGGGGAGGAATGAGGAATGTATGGCATGAGGGAAGTGGCTGAATCCAAACATTTTGTCTAGAAGTCGTTTTGAAATGGAGAAGCTGTCCTATGGCAGCTGTATAGGACTTGGGTAGATTCTCTTTCAAATTTAGTTGTTTTTCACATGTTTTGGTTTTGAAAATCTTTAAGCATTTCATGTGTGAAAAAATATGAGCAACCTAGAAAAAGCTAAGAGAAAAAGTGAGACTGTCTATGGACAGACTTGATGTGTCCTTGGAAGAAAAAGCCATTTGGCCTGGTTTTGAGAAAAAATTAGCCCACACCATCCTCCCCCTCTTTTTCTGGGAGATGTTTGTCCCACTCCCTTTTTGTTCTTTTTTCATTTTTTTTTAATTTTGTTTTGACTAATGCAAGCAAAATAACTGCCACAACAAGGAAAAACCAGTAGAAGAAAGAGGCTAATTTATTTAAATGTTAAGGCAGTGGTCCAGCTATGATGCTCATCTTTCTGGACTTTCTAGACTTGTATTAGGAAATGGAATATCACAATGTTCATTTTTATGATTCTAGCAGTGAGTGATGCTCTTAGGCTTTAAGTGCCTCAAGAGAAAAAGATGCTTGGAAAAGTGTCCCTTTGTAAAGACAAGTGTATTGATAGATGTAATGGTTGTGGAGACCATAAATGTCTATTTGAGTACAGAGATGACGTCACTGCAGTTTATTTATCAAATACTTGAATTATTCATATGTTGTTGAAGTTGGTTTAGAAGAAAAAAGCTCAGCAGAGATACAGCTGTCCCTTTGTTTTGTTGTATTCCCTCAGTGAGATGAGGAAAGGTTTAATATTCATTTAATTAGGCAGTGTGGTAGAGGGATTTTGAAATGCTAATGCCTGAAATTATGCAAGACTTCGGAGAAATTAGTTTTGTTTGCACTTCAAAAACATGTTTCTGCATCTTGTTCGATGGCACAGTAGTATCACCAATGAGTGCTTTTATTTAAATCTGTTACTTTGCAGAAAGTTGTGGAGGGGTTTACATAATTTCCGGTACAAAGCAGAAATGTTTCCACATGGTGGGGAAGGAAGAAGGTGGCAAATGTTTCTCCTTTTAACTTTTACCTTTAAGATGTTTGCTTGGTTAAATGAAAACACAGCACAGCACTTGTGTCATAGTACTTCTGCCTTCATCTCAGAAGTAAACAGCTTTTATCACAACTGGGTTCTGACTGTTAGCACCTAGCTGTGAAGCTGGCTGTGCCATGTTGGATGCTTTAGCATCTCTGCAGTATGTTTTGGTGGAGTGCTGTGACACTCCCAGACAAGTGTCCTCTTGAGGTATCCAACTCAGTTGTCATGAGATTCCCTTGAACAGATAACTGGCTTTTATTGCAGGTTCAATATTTAGAGCCCCTGGTGAGCCCCGGTACAGGCTGCTATGGAGAATAATTGATCTGAATTCATGAGGCTGAGGTGAGGAAAGAACTAGCAGCATGTTTCTTGGGTTGCATTTAATGGCGTGAAGTGATTAATTTAAAATCATTTCAGGGAGATCTGTTTATTTGCACTCCTGCCATCAGTGTAGAAGGCATCAAGGAAGAGTCAGAAAAAAGGATACTGGGGTCTCATTACAAACCTAATTTTAGTTTCCTGTTCTGAAGTTTAATACCACAGAGAGTGCAAACCCCTTGTTACTGTCAGGAAAAATTGAGGAACTTGGATTTCTGTAAGAATTTGTTTAAATGTGATGGGAGGAGAAAACCACCTCAGGGCTATTTTAAACTTTTGACTGTTGCCTTTGGGCATGCATGTCTGTAACAGGAAAGTTTAAACCCAGGCCCAGGGGTTTCTCATGATAACTTCCTGACCTCCAGATTTTTTACATCCGTTTTTGAGGGTGTGTATGTGGTGTATTTGATATACAACTTGCCTGTTTTAAAATAAAGGAGTGTAGCTCTGGTCTTACGGAAATCAAGACAACAGAAGAACTGTAAAATATGGGCTTTTAAATTAGCTTGGGTTTTCCTTGCCGTCTGAAGTTACTTTGACAAATGTATTATCAAGATCCTGTTGCTGGAAGAGTTGTCTTTGGAAAACACTTCCCGTGTGAAACTGCTACAGCAGTTGAGTTTTGGGTCTTTAAAATGGCTCTAGTTTTTTTGGGAAGGGAAATACCAGTCTTAAAAGCTGATCTGAGTTAAGCAGACTAATGATGTTTCAAGCATTCCAAAACAATGGGTGTCATAATAGTAGAGTGGGTTTTGAAATGGTGCAAACTTTTAAGTGTGTGGTTTGTTTGAATTTGTTTGTTGGCTGGGGTTTTTGTTTGCTTGGGTTTCCCTGTGGAATATTAGTGCCATGTTCACTGAGTGTGTCATCTTCTCCACTGTAAAGGTTTTTTTGAGGATCTCTGCTGCGTAGGTAGCAAACCTTCTGTCTTTCCCTCTGCAGTGTGGCTGTGTAATCCATTTGGAAATCAAGGCACAGCAGAGATTGAGAGAAGGACCCATTCAAAAAGAAGCTGGATTTTATATTATACTAAGTAGCAGAAACTGTTCTACATCAATTGCATTATTAATTTCCATATATAAGACAGCTGAAGCCTAGATTTTCATCATGTGAATTAAGCTCAGGAAAAAAATAAGTCAACAGGCACTGAAACCTCAGACCATGCTGGGTAACTTGTCTGAGCTTGTGGTGGGCTCTGCTTGGATTCTGCAGTGAGCAACATCTATTGCATTGGCAATTTAATTAATTGACAATTGAAATTCCGGGAAGTCCTGTAGCAGTCCTGAGGGCTTTAGAGATTTCAACTCCTCCCAAACTCTCCCTGTCCATTTCTCCTACAAGGCCCAGAGCTTTTTGTTGGATCAGATACTGCCCCCTAGTTTACTCTTTCAGATAATCCATCCCCAGTCCAAATCTCCCATCTTCTGAAGTTTAATGACTGAAGGAGTAATTTGTTAGCACCCCCTGTTTTTGGTAGATTTGTTCTTTAAACCACCAGTGTTTTCTTTTAGGAAGGAATGCCAGAACATGCCTTTGTTCATATCACCAGGGGATCAGACCCAGCCAGCACAGATTTATGAAAGGCAGGTCCTGCTTGACCAACCTGATCTCCTTCTATGACAAGGTGGCACAGTTGGTGGATGAGGAAAGGCTGTGGTTGTATTCTGCCTGGACTTTAGCAAAGCCTTAACACTGTTTCCCACAACATTCTCCTGGAGAAACTGGCTGCTCATGATATGGATGGCCACTGTTCACCATGAAAACAAACTGGCTCGAGGGTCAGGCTGAGTGTGGTGGTGAATGGATTGACATCCAGCTGACAGCAGGTCCCTACTGGGATTTCCCAGGGCTCAGTGCTGGGGCCAGCCCTACTTAATATCCTTATCAAGGATCTGGACTAGGGGTTCAAGTGCACCCTCAGCCAGTTTGCAATGAACACCAAATTGGGTGGGAGTGGCAGTAAGGCTCTGCAGAAAGATCTGAACAGGCTGGATCAATGGGCTGAGGCCAGTTGTATGAGGTTAAACAAAGCCGAGTGCTGAGTCCTGCAGTTAGATCACAACAACGCCAGGCAGCGCTACAGGCTAGGGCAGAGCAGCTGGAAAGCTGCCCAGTGGCTGAACACGAGCCAGTGCGTGCCCAGGAAGGCCAAAGGCATCCTGGCTTGTGTCTGTGGCCAGAAGGAGTAGGGAAGGGATTTGTTCCCCTGAACTCAGCCCTGTTGAGGCCACACCTCAAATTCTGTGTCCAGTTCTGGGCCCCTCACTACAACAAGGACATTGTGGTGCTGGAGTGTGTCCAGAGAAGGGCAGTGGAGCAGGGGAAGGGTCTGGAGCACAAGGCTTATGGAGAACGGCTGAGGGAGCTGGAGGTGTTTAGCCTGGAGGAAAGGAGGCTGGGACACACAAACACACCCCCCTCCCCACCACACCCCTCTTCAACTACCTGAATGGAGGTCATAGTGAGGTTGGGGTCAGCCCCTTTTCTCCATTAACAAGTGATAGGACAAGAGGAAATGGCATCAAGTTGTGCCTGTGGAGGTTTAAAGTGGATCTTAGGAAAGAATTCTTCACCGAAGGTATTGTCAAGCTTTGGAGCAGGCTGCCCAGGGAAGTGGTGGAATCACCATTGCTAGAGGTATTTACAAGATATACAGGTGTGGCATGGGAACTTAGGGACATGGTTTAATGATGGACTTGGTAGGTGAACAGGTGAACTTGATCCTAGAGGTCTTTACCATCATAAATGGGTCTACAGTTCTATACTGAGAAGCACCAATATAGTGAGTATGTTCATCAGTATATCAACTGTTTTGAAGAAATGCAGCTGCCTCTCCTGAAGTTTTCTTCCAGCCTTATCTCTCTGGTTTACTTCAGTGCAATTAACTTGAATGCCAGTGGTGTTTTTGCTAGCAACAGACTGATCTCATAACACAATTCAGTCTTGTGTGGGTTTTCCAGGCACATATGAGCTTCTCTTGTTGTTTTCCAAGCTAGCTGGTTTTGAGCTTGCTGAGAACAAGGTGATGCATAAGTTGCTAAGCTGGAGCTAATGCACTTATTCTTCACAAAGTTCATTCATGTCCATATGGAGTGCAGTCAAAGCACGTTCAACTCCCCTGGGAAAGCCACAACAACCCTTTAAAGATGATTCTGGATAAGTCTTTAATTATGAGATGTTTGAAAGTGCTAAGAGCTTTGTACGAGAACCAAAACTAAGAGCGTACATACTAAGAGAGTTCCAAGAAAAACATCTCACTGAAAGTATTCTTCATACATCATAAAGCATACATCAGCTTTAAACTTGTTGAATAAAATAAAGAAGCAGGAACAAGAATGAAACCAGTATCTAACTTTTCTTTCCTTGTGAGATGGTGCAGCTGACTTGCTACTTCTTTTTAGTGCCATTTCAATGACTGGATAATGGTTGAGCAAAGACAAACTTAAAATGCAGACAGTGGGTGCTAGATGGAATGTTAATAGAGGAAGAAACGGATGAAGCTTCTCTTTCAAAATGATTACATGGCAGTGTTGCAAAGCAAAAAAGCAAAATTGCTTTTTTTTGGAGAGGATGCAGAGTTTGATGGCTTTCCCAGTTTAATGGCAGACTTTCAAAGTATTAAAAGTAATGAGGTACAGCTTTCCATTAAAGGAGCAGCGTGAACTTTTTGTCATGTGTCTGTCATGTATACTAACTCCCATGGAGGAGATGTGGTCTCTAGATCTTGGCAAATTTATTTTGCCAAGCTCAGAGTTGTTTTGGTTTGGGAACTTATTTTTGTCTTTATTGCTGTTGATGTCCTCTAAGGAAGAACTGAAAGGAGAACTGAAAATGAGGAAGAGAGCACTTTGTATAAGTACCTTGTCTCTTTTTATAGTAGTGGTAGTTTGTGAAATGCCAGTGTGTTTGTCTGGATTCTCAACAGCACAGATGCTCCAGCTGCTTGGTTTATGTGTGGTGTGCTGTGTCAGCCTTGTCACTTGTGTTTAAGGCTTCTTTTAACTGAATGACAGTGTATCAGTGATAGGACAGAGACATAGAAAATGTAAACTTTCAGGAAAGCTCAAAGCTTGAAAGAATGTCAGGTCTTTTCCAGGGCAGAGCCTTGCCTGGAAGGAAGCAGGAGTACCTTCAGTCATTCTTTGCACTTGACAGAGGTGAAAAAGGGTGGAGGGGGATGTTGCATTGCCAATGGCAGGATGAGAAAGCACATACAGGGCTTATGAATGTGTGACAAGGCAATCTTGGATTCAGTTTCAGTCTTTCTTCTTTTTAACCATTTTTAGAGTATGGTGGTAAGTGGAAACTGCTCCATTATTTTGCCCAGAACTTCTTTGCACCACTGCTGCCTGTGGCCTATGAAGACAAAGGGATGTTGCACATTTATGGTGTCTCAGATCTTCATGAGGACCACAAGCTGACTTTGAGGGTAAGTGACACCTACCTCACCACTCTTGTATGCCTCCTGCAAAAATGTGAGAAGCTGAAATGAGCACATCTTTGTAGGTTAAGTAAGGCCATGCTCAAACACTGTGAGATGCAACTCCAGTGTTTAATCTTAGGGGCAACACTATTCTTTATTAGTGTGTGGTGCTTCACAGAAGAAGGAATTGCTTTGCTTATAGCCTGTAGGTATAAGGCTGAAATGAACTATTCTGTTGAAATCTTGAAGGGATTGATGGTTAAATAGAAGAAAGTACAAAAAATGGTACCTCGCTACTTAACGAAACTGTTCCCTGGGTGTTAGAACTAGATAACCTGATTAAGTTGGGGGGAAAAAAGGGATTATATCATTGCTTACCAGTACTCAAACTATATGGCATTGGGAAAAAGGACTGCATTATTTTCTGAAATATGAACAGCACATCTTTAATTGGAAGGTCACCTGTGCATGTCACCATTTTGCAATTCATGCCTTAACTGTTTTCTGATAATGCTATAGAAACTGATAGGATTTTTAAGTCAGTATTTGGACTGCTGTGTTTTCTTGTAGACAACAATCCTTTTCAGCTTGTTACATTTTGTTGCTGTTAATCATATGGCAGCCAGATCCCAGATGAATTTAGGGACCATTTTCCACTATGCGATACAGCTCCTGATATAAAATGTGTCCCGTGTGAAAACAGTGTGAAGGATGGAAAAACAGAGACGTGGAATAACTCATTAGTCGCTACTAGTTCCAGAACAGTCATTTTGGAACTAGTAGTATGAGTATGTCAGCTCCTAGATCATTGCTCTGGCTGGTGGGCTTCCATGAATTTTCAGATTGATAAGGTTGCTTTATATGGAGTAATATATGGTACATAAAATGGTTGCAATTTCTGGATAGTCAGTTCTTGGAGTAGGACTGCACTTAATGAAATTGTTCATTTCTGGTCTGAGTTATTCTAACAGACATAAATTCAGATTTTCTGATAGCAGCAGAGAAGTGTTGGCAGTAAGATAGTTCTGACGAATACTGTGTATTGCACTTCAAGAAGAGTTGGAACTTAACTCTTGAAAGGAGTTAAGATCTATTCCTGACTGCACACTCCTGTTAAAGCAAAAAATAACTGAAAATTTATGAAATAGGATGTTGTAATTCTCATTAAGTGCTTAATTCCCAAATTATGCCCTTTTTAAAAGGGTATATTCATAATGTATGGATGATGTCTGGGAATGTATTTTGCTGTATTAATATAACCTTCATAATCCCTTTTAAGATGATGGAGCATGCTTCTGTTTAAGAGTGATTATGCAGAAGCTCTAGCATACCCAGTTGGGTTACATCAGATAACGCTGAACAATCTCAAGAAAATCCTTTGTTTGAGTTCTATTTTAATCAAGGAAAGGAAGAAAAAGAGTCAACAAATTAGTCACTCATTAATTCCATTTCCCAGAACTCCCTTGGCAGTAATTGGCAATCTCTTCCTCTCAAGAAGCCTGGAGAAAACAAAAAAGTCTTGCAGATCAAGAGCAGTTCCAGACTGTTTGAAATGGACCTCTTGTTAGGTTTTTAAAACTATGTAATTTTTATGCCATATCTATTGTGTAGTTAGTTTCTTGCTAGGTGAAAATCAGTTGGTGCTGTCAGAAAAGCATCTGTTGTAGTGAGCAATCTGAAATCTGGGGTGCTGCATTGTTTTCAGATGTAGCCTTTCTTCTAAGCTTTGGGCTCTCTCAATGTGCTTGGTAGGTCGTTGTGCACGCCTGGAGTTCTTTGGAGCCTGTATGCACCCTTGCCAAAGATGTGAGTGTTAAAGCACAGAGTGCTGTCCCCATCTACAAGGAGTCCATCAGTGACCTTCTGGAAAGATGCAGAAATTGTACCAGGAAAAGCTGTGTTATTACTTTCTGTCTTGTGGGAGAAGATGGGCTCCGGAGTCCCACGAACCATTACTTCCTTTCATCACTCAAGGATGCTGTGGGATTAGAAAAGACCCAGCTTAGTGTAAGCATCAGTCATGCTAAATTCCTGTATTTGTTTTGCTAATCGTACTGGTTTGAGTTGTTTGCTGGCTATGTGGTGTCTGATTCCACTGAATGTTCTTTCTCCTTAGTTGTTGTTATTCTGGCTTCCAGGTTGAGTTCAAAACCAGATTTTTTTCTCATGTCACTATATGTGTATCTAAATAAGACTGCTGGGGTTTGTTTGTTTGTGGTTTTGTTTTCTTTAAATAATGAAGTCTGCCTTTCATTTGTTTAGATTGTCTTCCACCTTGCAGCATTGCTCCTTTCTTTCTTTTTGTCCCTAGACAGCAAATAACATCATGACAAGTGTTCTAGCTTGCAGACAGCACTGTATGTCAGGATTAGGTGATCCTAGTTCAGCTGAGTGTGGAGTGCATTATTGTCAGCAGTATTTCCTCTGGAAGTGCTCACACACTCAGATCGGTGTAACACTGCTAACTCGCAGTATTGCATGCTCCTTTCCTCCTCCTTCAAATCCCTGCCCTCCAGTAAGGGTTCTGATTTGCATAATAGTGATTATTTCTTAATAGCTGGCAAGTGTGTCAGTCTCCTAAACAGACACAAAAAAGCATCAGTGTTGTATAACATGATCATTTAGTCAATCTGCTGCTTTTTCCTAGATTTCTTCTGCTCCTAGCAAGCTTGCTGTATATATAGAGAGCATGCATGTCCTATGTGTGCACACATTTTGTTAAGCCTCACTTCTTAGCATGTACATATTATTGGAAAATTCTTAATCATCAGATGGGCAGGATGGAGACCTTTGTGTTCTCACGTTTGGCTGTCAAACTGCAGCTTTGCTCTTTAGTGCTGAACTAAACAAGGGGGAATAGAGGTCTAATCTCTTTGAATCTGGACCAGCATAATTGCTTCACAAAAAGAAAATGGGCCAGATTTTCCCTCCTTATCTCTTTCACGGCAGCACAGCCTGCCTCCTGAGTATACAAAGAAAAGAAATCAGCCTGTTTAATTTTTTTCTCATCTCGTGGTACATTCTGGAGTCTGAGTCATGCTGTGGGGAGATTTTTTGTTTGTTTTGGTTTGGTTTTTTAATTTATGGGTGATATCATCAATAAGGAAAGTCCTGCAACTGGAGTATCTTTGGAAAATTTCCTTCCTTTATCTTGTAACTGTGTTGTCTTTGCAATACCAACTAATAAGGATAGCTAGCAAGGATAAATGCAAAGTGGTCATTTTAAGCAATGCAGCTGTGATTAAAAAAAAGACTGTTTTGCAAGAGGCTGGAACATCTGTACTTAGACACTAAAAAACTAACTAGACTTTCAAATACATTGCTAACCCAAGAGCTACTGTTCGTAGCATTGCTTTTAAAAAGCATCAAAAGCATTAGTATTTCCTCAGGAAACAAAATATATAGAGGATATGTGCTTTTTCCCAAAAATGAATAGTGTTGCTTTTCTTGTAACCGGAACATGATGTCTACACTGACTGTAATTTGTCCTCGTCTTACAGATGGTTAATTGGTATTTGAAAGTTATGTAGCATAATCTTTCATTATGGTGAATGGGGAGCGCTCCATTAAAAAGCATCCTGGTTGGGATTTTAAGTCTCTCTGAGATTTAAGTACTCATAAGAACTTAATCTAAAACATTATACCTTGACCTGATATTTTACAACTTTTTTTTTTATATTTTACTTAATGAAGTATAAGGGCTTCACTGCCATGATGCATTAAGATGAGATTACTTTCTGTCTTACTGGGATTTTTGCCATCTTTTGCTTCTGTGTATTTCTGTTATGTATATAATTGAAAGGCAAGCTCTTTTAGTAGATGTGAATTGGTCAGTTGAGTGAAGTGTTGGTGAAAGGACAAATCCCTTTCACTGCAGTAAGTACGGGATAGCAGTACTATGTAGAAGTCAGATTACCTTTATTCAGTTATTCTCATAGGAAGGTGGCAAAGTGATAATGCTTCTTGGCATTTTTCCACAATCTGTAGTATTCTGTAGGAAAGCTCTAGTAATATTTGCAGGTTTTGCATGATTCTTATATATGAAGAATATTAATTTTGGTCAAATATAGTTGTTCAGCCCGTTTTACTGACATGCAGGTCTTTCCCAGTTAGGGTGTAACTGGGGTCTTCTTAACACATTTTTTTTTTTACAATACAGTTTTTTTTTATTTCTCTTTCAGGCCTCTGTGTCCCAACAAGATGATAATTATATTTTTGTTCTTCAGACCACTGCAATTGCTCCTTTTGTTACTCTGGATGTAGGGAGTATAAAAGGCAGATTTAGCGATAATGGTTTCCTCATGACTGAAAAGAAGAAAATGGTTGTGTTTTATCCTTGGGAACCTACCAGTGTTGAAGAACTAGAAAGTTCACTAATCTTGACCTCTCTACTGGATGTTGTCTGAGACTACTTCATTTCCTTCTAGATAAAGAGTGAAACAGGAGGAGAAAAAAAAATTAGAAGAATTTGACTGAAGTTGAAGTGACATACACTTTGAGCTGGCTGAAGAACATACTGTCTATTCCTGTCATGTGAATTTTAACCGCTGGTTCAATGTAAAGATACCAACAGCAAAGCTTACGTATAATATATGTGGTGTATTGAAAGCACATCCATTTTTTTTTCTAGTTTCACTATGCTGTAAATGGATATTCATTTTAGGATAACAGCAAGGTATGCTGGGGGCAAAGGAGAACAGGGAGTGAAGCTGGGACTACCTCCAGTAGGTCACTGAGCCACTCCGTGGGCAGGTTACTAAACATTTGGCTTGTCTGTCAGACATGGTTTGAATGCAGTTGGGATCTTGCTGGGGTTCCACAAGGGTACTCTGTCCACCCAAGCAAATATTGATTTTCTTGCACAGCAGAATCAGCATCACAATAGGTGGAGTTTGAACGAGCTCTGCAGCTGATGACCATCGGTGTTGTAAAAGCAGCACGTGGGCAATGCTTGCTGGTGGTGTGGGGGGGTCTGGAACACTTGTGGGGGGAGCAGCTGTGTGTTCCATTGGAGAACTCAGAATGGGGGTCGATTTCAGTTGTGATCACAGTTTTAGTGGGCAGAGAGATGAGCATATTGACTGATACTTCGGTGTTAACCAAAACTGACATACTCCTGAGCAAGAGGAAGAACTTACAAATGAAAGGGAAATGCTAAATCAGAGTTTCTTACAAATGCTTTATTGGGTCACCAAAACAACTATCTGCAGTGGCATCTGATTCAAAACTAGTCCTAGTTAAAAGAAGACATGAAAACAATCAAAATATGGACGTGTATGTGCAGATGTTTATAGATTTTGTAAAATAAATAGGGAAAATGACTGTCGTGAGTACAACTTCATAAATGCAGGCAGTGACAAAGGAAATTAAAAAGTTATTTTGAGAGGCATCATGGGCCAACAATACCAGAAAAATTCTTCAGTTTTTTGGTGTCCTGGAATCAAAGTGGAATCAAAGCAGCAATAAAGTCAATATAAGGTATGAATGAAATAATGTGGAGAAAATATGATTAATATGTACTGCTGCAGTGTATTAGGAAAAGGGCAAGTTTGCTGATGTCTTTCTCTTACATTGATGGAGAAATGTCTCTTCCAGCAACATCTACATACGGCACTTAATAGTGTTAAATAAATAAAACTTTGGAGGGATCACTTGTTTAAAGACAATCACGAGGCCTATGTGGAGGTTAGTGATATTTGTTCATCTCAGCATATGAGTGAAGTTAGAGATAGGTAGAAAGGAGCTTTTGGATTGCTAGAAGCAAAACTCATTCGTTAATTTGGGTGACTGTGACCTTGTCTAGCCTGTCACAATTTTTAGGCAAAATCATGAAAGAAATTATGTGGTACATGATTAATAGGTGAAGTGGCTATGCAAATGAAGTCTACCAGCACAGTTATATATAACAGCATTCTATTTTTTTTTCCCTGTTGCATTCTGCAATTACCAGATTGACATAGCAAGGTTTGGGCAATTTTTAAAATTATTGCTGTTTTTGAAGGTCAGGAGCTCCCTAAGGCATAGGTCCACTCTTTCTCACTGAAAGTCCTTAATTCAGCATTAGGTGCTGTTATGAAAGATTAGCAATTGCTTAAGCCAAATGCTTGAACTCAGAATTTAAAGGGGAAGGTTGACTTCCATTATTGTTTTAATATCCTTAATATGTTCTTTTGGTTTCCTGCTGCTGTAGTAGGTGTGTATTTATAGAAGCTGTTCTCTCCCTGTGCAGCAGCGGTTGTAACATGTGCTTTGGTTAACCATTTCCCCTTGGTACTTTTGCAGTGGTTCTGTGCTATACTTGGTTACATTGTTCGGCCTGACTCAGATCAGGGCAGAGATAGGAAGGCAGCACTGGTGCCTTGCACTCCTGTGGACACATCCATCTTGCCAGCTAAGTGTTATAGCTGCAGCAGCACCTGTATTGCCAGTTCTGTCTGATGGGGGTTTGGCAGCAGGAGCATTAGGAGAAGCGTTTGGTAAGTGTTGTGGTTCTTGTCCTCAGTGTCATTACGTTATTGGTGGCAGCACTAGAGGGGACTGGCCTTGCCAGTGTTCTTTCGGGGTGCTGCCTTGCAATGTCTTGTTAAGGACCAGTAAGTTCTCTTGTTCTGATGGCCTTTGTTTGCTCCCAGGCCCCTCTGGGCTGTTCACTGATGGCAAAAGCAGCAGCCAGAGTGCCCCACAGCCGTGACAAATGCCCTTCCAGAACAGAACTTGTGATCAGGTTTGGGAAGAACACTGTATGGCGTTGGCTAATCTGTTGTCCTAAAACCATTCTCTGGCTGAGATTTGGCTCTGAACTCATTATGGGCTTGCAGAGGCCATTCTGAGCTTTAGAGGGCACCTGTTTGTTCATACTTTCTACCACACAAGGAAGACTTATTTTGCTCCAGTTTACTGGAGCATGTCCTTGGAAGCTTTTTCAAGTTCTGCACCTTCTCCAGGAAAGAACCATGCAAATGTATCTAAAAATTGCTCTTTAAGTAAGTGTTCATAGTTTTTTCAGTCTTTCCCGTTACCTGCTGTTTGCATACCTTGTGGTCTGGACAAATTTTCTGCCTTAGAGGCACATCTTTCTTCAGTACTTTTGCTTCTATTAGTTCACTTTTGGTTTTGGAGATGTGTAGCAGAGACCATTTCAGTGACTTGAAGCAGTGTCAGGAGCAGAGAAATGGGCCAATGAGTTTCTTATTTTCAATACAGGAGGACTGGGTTTTGAAGCTTACAAGCCAGCCTTTTTATTGTCAGAATCACTGTTTTCTTTCTTGCCCGCTTAGGGAACTAGGAAGTCATGGTTTGAAATTTTTAGGACAGGTTTCAATCCAAGAGTTGTGTTTACATAACTTTGCTTTCCAGTCAGATGATACAAGGTAGAAAAACAAAAGCCCCAAATTCATTCAGTTAGTGTGGAAAACCAAAAGTTCAATGAAAAAAGGCCATCTCTGTAAGAAGTACAGTCAGTCAACCAGCCAGTAGAGACCTGTAAGTACCTGAGCTAGTGCTCTTCTGCATTGTGCCTATGGCAAGGGTGACTGGATGGCTGAAATCCTGTAGCAGTTGGGTTTAAATGAGGCCATGGGAAACCTCTGCCATCTTGGAAAAACATACTCCAGCCTGGCTCTAAGTGGGACATCAGGCTGCTTCATAATGCTGAATGGAGAAAATCAGCTCCTTGGTTAATTAACTTTTGTTTTTTGCTGTAGGAATCTTCTGAAGCCAGCAAAAGTTTGGACTGTGCCATTGGCCATTACCTTAGAACTGCTTTTTTTCAAGACATGATCATCCAGAAATGCCAGAAGCTGTGGATGGTGGGTGAGTATTGACCACTGCACCCTGAGATAGCAAATGGGCACCACCATTCCTGTCACTTTACTTGGGGGAAGCAAGGAGAATGGCTCTTTTTTCTTAAATGCTTGAAAAAAGCCTTTTACTTTCCCAGGCAAGGGAGAAATGACAGTTCATACACCACTACATGTAGATAAGATTCTTATCCTTCCTGCAGTCCATAGAATCTCAGAATGCTGCCTAGAGCTTCCTACTATCAATGATTTTCAAGTTTGTAAATACATGCCAAGATGATGCCAGGAAATGTACAGCTGTAGCAGCCCATTTAAAATCAAGGGCACTTTAACTTTCTGAATTTTACATCAAATGTAGAGAAGATCTGAAGGGATCTGTTGTCACAACTTTTGCTGCATTCCACAAATTCCTGATGTTTATTACTGCAGTAGAGTAGCAGAACAACGGAGTGAGCTCTATTCCACTGCATGTGCACATTAAGTTTGGAAGTTTCTCTCTATAAGCCACGTGTAGACAGACGGTCTCAGTAGTATTTTTCTATCTCTAAACAAAGGGAAAAAACCTAAAACTATTAAAGCCTTTTTTCATTAAATACACTGAAACTGAGAAGCTGCCAGACTGCCATTCAAGTACTTCAATACACAGGGCCTAGGCGACCTGCTGTGCATGATCACTAACCTGATAAACAGCTATAATGCAACATCTGGTCATGAAGTGCTTTAAGGAAATACAGATCCAGGTGTCTTCTGGTGGTTTGAAGCAGAGCTGGTCAGAACTAAAGCTAAAAGGTGTGAATAACAGCTAGGGAGCCCTGGTGACCTGCAGGATTGTAGAAACCTCAGTAAAAATCTCTGCCAGCCCCCTGAGCTGTGCTGGAAGTCCTGTAGAAGCAGAAGGTGTGTTTTACTTGGACAGCAGCTCTCCTAGGGCTCAAAAAGCCCCTCCCCTCCTGGAATATGAGAACCTTTACCTGTTTCTATTAGAGCTGGAATACAAAGAGAACAGTGGAGAAGTACATTAATTGAACAGAAATCTATATACCTCAGACATGGCCTAGATGAGGATTATAGATACAAGAACTGAAAGAAAGAGTGGCACTTTTACTATTACTCATCTTCTCTGGAAGTAATGAAAGTTCTCAGTAATTCAGCCGGATTATAAATTTAATTCACAAATTTTTTTCATTAGTCAGAGTTTAATTTATTACAGCATCTACCACTCTAAACATAACCATTCTCAAGGTTTATCTTGATTCATTTTTTCAGGAGTGACACCCAAGTTACTGAAGACTGAGCTGAGCTAAAATCACCCTGTCACCGCTCCATCTTTGTCCCACAAAAATTGGCTAGAAGTAAGTGACAATGGTACAATGCCCCTCTTGGCTTTTTCATCGTGACCTCTGATGCCTGTTCTGTGTAGTTGGGCCAACATCAATAACAGGGCACTCACCATCTCAGAATTGATGTCAGACAAGAAGAAACACTGCTCATAAGCACAGTTACTACAGGAGGTTCTAGATAGCCCAAAGGAGAGCTATCTCATCAGAGATTTGCTGGGACACTAAATAATTGGTTTCAGTGTAAATGATTCTCTGCTGCCATAATGATGAGAACTAAAACAAGGCAGAGGCTTTAGTCTCAAAGCACAGCTGCTCAGCAGTAGCTGATGGTCCTGCTATCCCTCCATAAAAAATACTTTAGCTTTAAGACAGGTGGCTCGCAACCTTTAATTTATTTTAGTGCTTGGAAATGAGCATGATCTTGTATCAATGCCTAAAACTGAGATGCTAAATCTTCAATACCTCTACTTGAAAAGTAATGTAAAAATCACAGCAGGCACAGACAGGAGAATTAGTTTTGGGGTTTTATTATAAAAGTAAAATAAAAATAAGCATTTAAAAAGCACACTTTTTCAAAAAGGAACAGATATAAAAAAACCTATTTACAAGTAGGAAAATGCCAAACTTAAAAACATTTTTGAATAAGAGGCACTAAAGTTAAGTTTAAATACATTATTTGAAATATACAAGATTCTTTTAGGATTCTCTTTTTTCTCTGAGTTGTCACTGTTGTGATTAATGATTTTTCTTTGCCAGCTATTTTATAAACTGTTTGCATGCAATGGTGCTGCAAAAATTAGGAAGAGAGCAGCTAGAAACTGTATCCTCTGATTGCTCCTGTGCTTATTAACCTCTTTAGTAAGTTTGTATTATGCATCAACAACTTCTTTTCCATAAAAGAAAGTCCTCAGAGCAGGAAAGCTCAGTCAATCTTTCCCAGTGTCCAGTCCTGTGTATTAATGCAGCAGTGGAGCCATGGTTATTGTAAATGGCTTGTAAATGAACACAAATGTACTTGAGGAAGGAAGCAGTGGCTAAGAGTCACATGCTGCACTTGCCCTTTGTTCGGGTTCAGGTGGGATTCTTCCAGTGCAGTTTTGGTTGTGAGTTCCCTTCCCTCTGGCCAGGATGACACAGATGTAATTTGAAATGTCCCACTTGTTCCTGTAACTGCATATTGCTAATTGAAGATCACTAGTCAGCTACATAATTGCTTTGCCCTGAACTTTCATGTCCATAGCCCAGTGCCATTTTGCCAAGTGTTAGTGAGGGCTTGCTGTTCAGAGAGTCTGAGTAAGTGAAACTCAGCTTGCGGAAGGAGGTCTCCACACCACTGTCACACGTGCTTTCGGTGTCTTGAAATCTGCTGTTGTAGAGCTCACCTGAGGGACAGTGAAAAGGGAAATCGTTTGTGTGGCATAAGCAAGGTTGCTTTAAGAAAAGCCTAAGGAATACAAACCAGCAGTTAAGCTCTTCTGTAGGAAAATAACTCTTAACATGAGGTATTATAATAGGAAAAGCAGTGCTGAATGTTTCCAGGCCACCAAAGCATGTGATCTGATGTACTGCTGGCAGAGATCAGCTTGCAGTTGGAGCTTGGATGGGATGAGAAGCCTGGTGCACTGCTGGCACTGCATTCATGTCAGGACTCTGCCCAACCGTGGCAGTCGCAGAGCAAAAGGTTCTCTGGTTCTCAGAGTCACACTCTGGGCAGGTGTACAGCTCCAGGATGAGGCTCCTAAAACTTATAATTCATGTTATTTCAACTTACAGATTTCCTTTTGAGACCAACACCTGAAGAGCTTTCATCTAGTAAGTGACCCTGAAATAGGAACAAGTCAGTAGCATTTATCACCTGTGCAGGATCCACAGACGGAGTGCCTGACTGCCAGAGCTGAAACTGAAGGTACGATGTGGGATCAGGGTGACTAAAAACAGTGCTGGTGTCTTAAGAGTTCAGTCTTGTTTTTCTAAACAAACATCTTAAAATAAACTATGAGATGCCCTCCATTCATGTTGCAGAGGGAGCAGAACTCTTACCCTTCAAGATGCCTCTAAAGGGGTACCAGCACATTTTTGGGCAGGTGTGAAGGTTTATTCCATAACTGACCAAACAATTTTCTATAGAGAATAAACTGGCAATGTTAGACTGGAATGGAGTGACTGTGGTGGGGTTTTTTTCTTACCAGAAATACCTACAGAATTTTTACACAGGGTGTAAGTTTCCACATCACGCTACAGGCAGCACTACTGGTGTTTGAACCAAAAAAAACCAAAGGTTTTCCTTTCCTAAACCTGACCAGGTAATGACTGAACAGCCCTGATGACAAACTTCTCACAGCCTCTCTTTTTCTCTTAGTAGAGTTCCCTGCTCAAAACCACTGTAGACCTCCATCACTGAAGATGCTCAGAACTCAACATAACATGGGCAACCTCATGTCATGTTCCACTGGCCCTGCTCTGAGCAGATAGTTGGCCAGCAGGACTGCTTGAGGTCCTGTATAACCTAAGCCATTCCTAGTTTCTTTTCCTACAGAACACTGGGCCATTTTGAAGTGCTACACATGGTGGAAGGAGAAAATAATACTGAAGTCTTACCAAGAAGTTTAGGACCCCAAAAACTTTTTGTTTATCCAGCTATGACGGGGGGAAAAAAAGTCAAAAGCTAATGGCACTTGTACACACCTAGGAGATAACTGCCTATATTCCCAGTACATCCAAGGCATTACCATTAGCAAATGGCAGGTGTCTGGTTTTAGCAAAGAGCAGCAGTATAATGAATCCTGTGGTGCAGGCACGCTGATTCAAGTGGTCCATTTGTCCTCTTTCCTACACCTAGCAGATATCTATAATGAGAGGGGTCACACTGCAGTAAAATATTTCTGAAACCAGTAAGTAGATGAAGCAGTATGTGCAAGAAGGTGTGCAATCTATTGGTAGTCCTAGATAGAGTGGGGAGGAAGAACTGAAAAAAGTCTTAAATAAAGCTCTTCATATTTTGCTGTCAATTTTACCTGTTTCTCCATTTGCAAAGGTGAGTGGTGATGATGGAAGAGCTTTTGCTGTACTGTCCTCCAGGGAAGACGGTCTGTGTGAGATGGATAGTGCTTCCTGAATTATTTTTATGGCTTCTGTGTGATCCATCTGTCTCAAAGCAGTGATCAGCTCTTGGACTGTACCACCAGAAACCTGAAAGAGTAGACATCAAATACTCAACATCATCCACGCTGGCTAAAACTGCAGGGCTGCACTGTCTCACTGCTAGAGGAAAAGGTTCTCTATGTGTATGAATGTTCTTTATAACCTGTTAGAGCACATTACCTCGTAATTATCCAGCAGAGTCTTTGATGGGGAAGGGCTCAACCTGAAGGCATTATTAAGTATGCCAAGACCCAGTTTTTGTGCTAGGGTGGACCAGTTCTTAGTTGGATCAGGCAATTCCAGTAGTTTGTAAAGCTGCATCTTGGAATTCTCATTCAGCTCTCTCAAACGTCCTGGGGAACAGAGAAAGATGTTAGTTTATTTATACAAATCATGCACCAGTTCATTTTTAAGCAGAAACAAAGCCAAACTGAAGACTATTTGAGAGTCCCAGCATTTACAAATGTATTGCTCCAGTACTGCAAATGTACTCCTTGTTCTTGAGACATCTTAAGGGAATCATGGTCATTCTGTGTGCAAGGGGCTGGGAGGCCACCTCTTCTCTCTCACCAGCTCAGTTAAAATCTATTGCAGGGCAATGTCTTCTGCCACTACAGTATCAGTACTCAATTATTAGAGGGATATTGTCAAGTCTTTATAGGTGTTACCTTGTGTGAGTAAGTCCTCCAAAACCTCTGCTGACTCGTAGGGTTTGCCATTTAATATGTCATACACCTAAGAGAATACATTAAAGTCAGTATTTAGCAGTATTTACTGTCCATTAAGTTTCAGCAGCGTTATATAAAACCCTAATTCCATCTGTAAATCAGCATTTTTTCCTCTCCCAGGCTCAGTATGGCTAAAGATACTGTAGAAAACCTGTGCTAAACTTAAGGGGGAAATGTTGAGAAGTTAATCTCCCTTTATTTTAAGCTGTGTCATCTGGCAACTATTTTCAAAACACAGAGGAAGCCTTGGCAGTAAATAAATGGCAGAAGCAGTGGCTAAGCAAGGAGCTGTCTGTCTGCAACTAGTCATTTAAAACAAAGCCTGGGTTAGATTTTCACCTAAGGCTGGTACCATTCCCCAGCTCCAGATGATTAGAGATGCTGACTGCTTATCCTTTGCACTCACACCAAGCCAAATGCACAATAATCAGCTTAATCACTGTTTGGGTAGAACACAGGAATGCATTTTCCCACTACACACAGGCTACAATTCTGAAGAACACTCAGCAAAGAAACCCACTGGAGAATGGGCCTTCAAATACAAGCTACCCACCCAGCTAAACACTTCCCCCCACTGAAGACTGTAGTGCAGCTACTTCAAGAACTGCCTGATCATTTTTGTTCAGCAGCATCAGTCAGTTCAGTGGAGCTTTCTTCCGGTGCTGTTTTATCAGGGGAGTTTTGTGGCTGAATTAGCTTAATTTTTGATGACAGATTAGTCAAATTAAATGAAATAATTTTGGATGCAGTGAAAGGAGCTGGCTGAGAAAGCTGAACTACCCTTTATAATTAGAAAATAATAAAAAACCCCACAAAAAACAAAAAGAGAAAACAGACCACATACCTCACAGTTGGCTGCCATATCCAGTGGTGTTGTTCCAGGCACAATCCCTTCATCATCATCTTCATTATCTTTGACATCATCTAGATCAAACAATGGCTCGAAGTTCTCAATGTGAGGATTTGCACCTGAAAAACAAGGGGAGGGGGGGAAGGGCTTCAAGTTGCTTTTCAATAATATTTAAAATACCCATTCTATGTTCTGAATGGCAAAGCAGCTAATTTAGCTACTCCAGGTAAATTATATTTTATATTAAGCTAGCAAGTAGCTCTTTTTGTAAATGACATTTAAATGCTGTCACATCTCTGTACAGTGCTACTCTCCATTATAAAGAGGGGAAAAAACCTGACAAGCTGAGCCTTAGGGCCCAAAGAAGGAGCTCTGTTTGTATCAACTGAATTCCAGTCACCTCTTGCCTCACACAGCACAGCATGAATGTGAGGAAGGGATGGTGTGGTGCTGCTTTTTAGAGTGTCAGAGAAAGTGGGGGTGTTTTTAAAAGACCAAGCAGACCGCCACAGCAATAGGAGGCTTGGGTTTCTGTTTCAAAGGAGAAAAATCAGGTTTAAATACAATTGACAAAATGTTCCAATAAATACACCAACCTAATTTTTCCAAAGTGACAGCAGTAGGAGACACTAACAAGCTCATGCTTCCGTGATGGTTTTTCTTTTTTTTGGCTTTTTGTTTCTAAAGCAGTCCAACACTTATCCCAGATACATAAAAATATATCTTCTCCACTTCTTCAGCTATAAAAGCTACAAAAGAGACTCAAAAATCTTCACAAAGTCTTCATGAGATTTTTTTTGAGCAACATAATTTGCCTTTTTTGCCATTAGATGTCGCTGAAGAGTGATTAGTATAACACCTCTAGAGCAGGACTTTGTGAGGAAATTCAGACCTTGCTTTTTAACATCTGACTTCCTCCACCCATTAAACAAGGTCACTGGCACATTCTTTTCTGCTTGCAGCCTTCTAACTTGAACTGTCACTGTGAAAGAAAAGTCTCCAGCAAAGATCTATTTCCATACCTGCTGCTTTGAGAACTGCTGCCAATTTTGTTGAGCCCCTTCCAGCTGCTATGTGAAGCGGAGTTGTCCCATCATATGTAGTGCTGTCCACATCAGCATCACCCTAAGTTTTTATTGAACGGCAGAAAAGAAAAGAAATCTGTACAATGCAGCTGCAGAGGCTCATGTCAGCAAAATTCTGCTACTGTGCAAGTAAGCACCATTCCATGCCTGGCTGTATAAAAACTCTAATTGTTGCCTGAAAAGAAGGAATTAGAAAGTAACTACAACTGTCTGCATGCATAGGGTGGTAGTGTGCTCCAGTGTTAGAGCAGGAGGCACAGTGTATATCCCCAAATAGGTCAGGTAGACAAAAGCCACTTTGCATCTCCTGTAAAAGTTCTGCCATCTGATTGCTCATGGCCTTTGAAATCTGAGTGGTTGCACAGAATCCTTTCCTCCTGCTGCTCATCAGAAGAGCAGCCAGGCTGGTGGCACATCCATGCATGAACACAGAGGAAAGCTACACAGCCAGCTGGGGTATGTAGAACTAAGGATACCAGGCTCAAGGTGTTAGGATGAGACAAATATTTACAGATTACACAACCTATCTCTGTGCACGTCTCTATACATGTTCTACTGCACACAGAAGAAGGGATGAACTTGTTCATGGTAACTTCAGTGCCTGCCAGGATTATTCTGTGCAAATTACACATGGCATATGCAGTCAGGTTAGAGTCACAAACTCTATATTCCTCAGCTTGGGCAAAAACTTCACCAGCAGTGCTGAACAAAACTTTAACTTTACCAGTAACTTTGCCATTATACCAGTTCAAGCAATCTAGTCAATAAACAGGAACCTCCTCCCTTATTCTGTTTTTCTGAAGCACTCAAGGATTGTCAACAGCTTTTAAATACATACTTGAAAAGACCTGGAAGAAAGAAATACTGCCCTTACCTCAAGCAAAAGGCAGCCTGCCAAGGGGATGTTCTCTTGTTCAACAGCCAAATGCAATGCAGTTCGTCCAGATTTTTGTTCCTGAGCATTGACGTTAACTTTAGCGGCAATCAGCTGTTTGAGGCAGGACATGCTATTTGCCATCACTGCCATGTGAATTGCACTGAGACCTACACAAAACAAAACCCATCCCTCATCTGCATTAATATTTGTAAAATTCAGAAATGTCAGAGTAATGAGTTTCAAAGTGAGAAAATTGTAAAATAAGTTACAGCTACTGTAGTTACCTAAGCAGAAGTAACAGATTTTGCCTGCCTATACACTAAAAGATGACAGAATCATAGAATAGTTTGGGTTGGAAAGGACCTCAAAGATCATCTAGTTCCACCCCAGTCCTGCCGTGGGCAGGGTCACCTTCCACCAGACCAAGCTACTCAAAGACCTGTCCAACCTGGCCTTGAACCTGCGCTCAGGAATGAGGCATCCACAACTTGTCTGGGCAACCTGTTCTGATGTCTCATCATCCTCCCAGTTCCATCCTCACAGTGAGGCATTTCTGTCTTACATCTAATCTAAACCCACCCTCTGCCAGTTCAAAGCCACTCTCCCTTGTTCTATCCCTACGTGTCCTCATAAAACACCTCGCTCCAGCTTTTCTCTAGGCCCCATTTAGGTACTGGAAGGTGCTGTAAAGACTCCTTGGAGCCTTTTCTTCTCCAGGCTGAACAGCCCAGCTCTCCCAGCCTGTCTGCAGAGGAGAGCTGTTACAGCTTTGTGAGCATCTTCATGCCCTCCTCTGGCCCTGCTCCAACAAGCCCATGTCCTCCGTATTTATGTTGGGGGCCCCAGACCCTAAGGGAGTACTCCAGGTGGAGGCTCAGGATGAAGTTAATGGTGTTAATAAATATGTTCTTTGTGCATAAATTGGAACTTGGAGAGTCAAAACCATGCAAGAAAAAAAAATCAGATTACAAGGTGGAACAGAAGGCAGGAACTACAGAGCTCACCAAGAGCATCTTTTTGCCTCAAGATAATAGCTTTAAAAAGAAAATCTGCATTTTGGTACTAAAGAAGTAGGTACCCCACACTGGCCCCATCTGCTACTGAACATCTCTTCTAGAAAATGGTCTGGAGAGTAACTGGTGTATTTTAGTATCATTCTTCTGTAAGGTCACAGTGACCTGACACCTCAAGAATACCTGCACCAGAAAGATAATAATAAAGCCTTTTACTTAAAAACCAACCAACACCCAACCAAAAAAATCCTCTCTCTCTGAAGAACTGAACACAGTTTTTTGAATCCATAATGATAATTTTAGGTCAGACATTTTAGAGTCTTTTAGAGCAGGAGTACTACATTGAAGTCCCCTGTGCACTGAAAAATGGGAGAACTGTCTCTTTGTGGTTATTTTACAGGCTCTAATTCTGTATGGTCACAAAGTACCAGATATGAAACTCAATACTGGTCCAGAAACTATTTTTAAGGGGATTTCACTCATTAGACAGGAGGAAACATTTTCTTCTGCATTTTTTTTTAAAAAAAACCCCAAAGGTGGCATAAGAAACAAGATGAACACAGTGCTTGAGGTTCTGTGAGATTGAAGAGTATGTACAGTGACAAAAATCCAAATCCATACTGTGTCACGTGACCACTACCAATCTTTTTGTTTTGTATAACCAGAAAACTGACACACCTGTGTTCTCTCATCTGTGCTGCAGGCATACAAAAACCAATGACAGCATATGCAAAATGGGGAAAGATGTTATTTTCAGAGTCTGTATCTACCTGTGTAACCACACAGTGTTGGCAGGAATTGTGGTGTGTTTGTCTAGAAGGGGAGTGTAAAATACAGCCATTATCTTTCCATACCTTCACCATTGGGGAGGTTGACCATTGGAGATACCTTCTCATGCCTGAGGAGTAGACTCAAAATCTTGTCATCTCCTTCAGTAGCAGCTAAATGTAAGACAGAATTGCCGTGGCGATCCAGAAGGCTGACATCGGCTCCAGCCTTCAGCAAGTCTTCCACCACCTTTGCCTGCTTTGTGATTACTGCCAGGTGCAGGGGGGTCTGCAAGTGACAGAAGCAAGTCATGAGAAGAGAAGCAACAGCTGCATTAGTTGTACAGAAATCTCTGAAACCCATGAAAGCTCCTAGTGTGAGTAGGTTGTACACATATGCAAGCTTTTAGTTTGCTGGCTTTAGAGTAGTGTAACATCTTTTCTACTGAATACTACAAATAGGGTTTCTACTTACTGGAAATAAAAGCTGCCTTGCCAATGTCAGCAGTTGGACTTTGGGAGGAACAAAGATGTTGCCTACTCTGTAAAGCCAGGGCACTGACCTGGCTGTTGGAGCACTGCAGTGCAAGGGACTGGGGAAATGAGATAATCCCTGTGCCCCTGCACACTGCAACCCTGCTTCCACAGCTGCCCCATCACCAAGTTCATGCCACAGTGGGAGCACACGTCCTTTCCAGGCCCTACTGAGATCCTTCAGCACTGAACCGTGCTCTCATTTTGCTCCTGAATCAGAGATTTGAAGTCATGGGCATAGGAGTTCCTTATCCCTCAAAATGTCTGCACAGAAAAGAAGAAAATCATGCAGTTCTGTGCACTTGTCAAACTGCAGAACAATTGTGCACTTATGCCATGTATGTTGAAACAGCTGATCCCATTTGCACATTCCCCATTTTTGTGCATCTGCAGCACTGAGCATCACTCAAGCTGAGAGCTTTTGGGACCTTCCTAAGGTTGGTTGCCTACTGCATTCTTGTCAGTTCTGAGCAGCATCATACTGAACATACACATGCATGTATTTAAACAGTAAGCATTCTAGTGAGGTCTGGGAAATGGTATTTCCAATACTAAAATAATTTAAAAATTGAGTAAGATTCCATATCCAGATAATATTGACAGAAGACTTAAAAAAAACCCTAATTCCAGCTCTGCACAATAAGCTTGTGTTTGTCAATAGATCCGTCAACACATTTGCAATTAATTACTGCCACCTATAAGGTCTATGTCAGCTTTCAGAATAACTGTAGAGAAAATTCTAGCCCAATCCTACATTCTCTTCCATCAGTGGCTGAAGTTGAAGGTAGGAAGAGCTGTAGAGGTTCTGGTAATCAGGGATTTATTTCCTGATTTCCTGTAGAGCCCAGCTTTGCATCCTATTTCTGTTACGCGCGTTTCCCAGAATTCAGTTCAGAGTCTTCTGCTTACTTTCAGCAGCCTCCACATTTCAAACTTGCTTTATAAAAACATAAAAATGTGAAGGAAAACAAAGAAGTCAAAATAAACCTTCTGGGACTACCTGTACAGAATTCAAACCTGCCTTTACTGTTCACAGCAAAACAAATGACACAAGTGTCAGAGTGCTACTTAATAGTGTGCACAATCTCTTTAAAAGAGGTTCTTTTCCAGGCAGGTTCCCACAGGTTTTCTTGAAACTTGAGTTGCAATACAAACAAGCCAGACTATAGCTGAGGAGACAGAACTGTGCCTGCCAGTTCTTCTTCTCCTAGGTAAAAGACAAGGGGGTGGGCTTTTCTCAGTTACTGCAGAAATGAAAGGGAAATCTTGGTGCTCACATGATGGGCACAAATACAATCTGGGCTGTAGGATGGGCATAGGTTATTATGGCTTCCACGTGTGCCTACAGATACGTGCCTACAGATAACTGATGAGGCAGGAACTAACTCACGATCCCAAGTTAACCAGCGTCAGAAAGGTCAGAGGAGCCCGGATCTGGCACACTGTGATCCATGCCTCTGGGTTTAGTAACAGAGAAGCCAAATACTGAAGCCATGAACTGAAGAATTTACTCCTTTTGGCCTGTTCCACAGTTAAACCATGGAGACACTTCTGTTACCATCAAGGAGAGTTATGGACTATACCAGTGAACACATGCTCTCTTTCCTCCACAACCTTCCAATATATCCTTGTTTCTAAATTTGTTTGCATCGGTCTGATCTCTTCCCACAGACAGTAAGTTGTGCAATTTCTTTTGTACTGGCTGAACAATCAGCAACACTTATACCCCCATAACTGCGCACCTGATAGAGGTCATTTCTCATGTTAATGATGCCATTGTAATTCAAATCGGGCATAACTTCCAAGAGGTTTTTCACCAGCTCAGTATGAAGGTGGATAATTGCTAAATGTAGGACACTGAAACAAACAAAAAGCAGATTAACAAATTCACACTGTTTTCAAATTTATTACAGAAGTTTCACAGCTTTGCTGTAGATCTGACTGCATTCTGATATAAACACTTGACTATAAGAGGTAATGATTCCAGCACTAAGTACCAACGCCTAAAATGAATTCCAACACTAAAAAAAGCAGGTCAGAAGGTAACTGTTTAACCCTTCAATCAGAAAAGCAAACTCAGGATAGCCTTTGCTGGCCCTTAGTATTACTTTACTACTAGGCTAAAATACAAAATGTGTGGCAAAACAATTGTTTCAGAAATCCTCAGATTCTCTGCTGGTTTGCTGTTTTGTCATATTTTGAATTATGCAGCAGATAAACACTTGTTACTGTCAAAACCTTCCTGCAGAATTTCCATAAGCCTCCCTGCTACCAAAGCAGATTTTCCCTTGGGGGTTTCCCCAGATCTGTGGGTTTTTCTTTATTTCGTTTTCAAACAGCCAAATGACTAAGGACTCGGGCCCAGTGACTAACAGCCACAGGATTTGCAGCAGTGGCCAAGGCATTGTGCCAAAAAAGCACCAGTGTTGAGACATGAGTGACATAGCAAGACACTTCTGCCGGATTAATTCAACAACCGTTCCTGTGCTCTTCTCCAAAGGCAAGTCCCTCACCACCAGCCTGAGTGGCTGGATGTGCAACATGGCACCAGGGAAAAGCAGGTTGTGAATCCCATCACCCTGTCCCACAGAGCTCCATTTGCCTTGCTACCTTAGGACTTAATTTGGAAACCATGCCCTTTGTTTTGAAACATATCCTGCCAAGTGCTTTGTTGGCAAGTGCTGGCCAGCTTCTAGACTCATCTTTTTAGCAAGTCGCTGCTGACACAAAATATCAACACAGGACTTGTGGTGTGTCTGTTATGCCACTCCAGACATGCCTGAACAGTCTCAGATTTACACTTCTGTCAGAAAAATTAAAAGAAGTTCCATGCCATTCAGGGCATGGAGTCATCCTGAAATTGAGATGGAGAGCAGTCAAACCAGAAGATATTTTAAAAAAGAGGAAAAGATAATTTACAAACCAAACTCATCCTTAAAGGGTGTTTTTTATTGATTCTATATACTGACCCTAGAAGTATCATGGCACCTTCCTTCTTTCAACTCCCCTGTGCTGTTCAGACAGTCCCACCATTATTGGAAAAGTGCTCTGATATCCTCTACTCTGATGGATGCTTTTTATTATGCTCTGCATCATGCTGACATTTTATTCCCCAGTTTCACTGCAGAACCACATTTGTTCTTCTACTGCTTTTAGTTTTGGTTTCAGCAGCACATATTTTAATTTTATCCTACCATTATATGTGATGCTGCTGACTAGATCAAGAAAGGTCAGATACATGAAAAACTGCATTTAAGCACCACTGTAGAGCCATCAGATATCTGCAGAGCAGTGGTACTGGTATAAATACAGTCACAGCCAGTGTTACTGAGTGTCCACTGTAAATATACACTAATCACAGGTTGCTGGGTTCTGTCTCAAAGCCATAAATTGTTGACAGCAAAGTTTAATAGGCTTAAGCAAAAACTTCCTAGTTGCCATACAATTTAAATTATTAAAGTGAAAATCAGCTCAATTCAATAATTAATTTTGACCTTTTTCTTCTCCCCCAAGAGAGCTGGAAGACAATCACTAAAGCTTTGCTTTGTTAAAAAGCTGTGAAGTAATACTCACAGAATAAATCCATCTCAGGAGAAAGGCAACGTGAACTTGAGCCTCACCCACTTGCAGGTACTTCTTGATCCAGCAAGAAAACAACTATTTATCATAATTCTAAAAAGTATTTTAACTTAGTTAAAATGCTCTGCAAGTCCAAATCTGAGGAGCACCTTTTTGATATTTGAATGCAGGTCCTACTTGCTCAATAGTCCTCTAACCTCCTCTCCCCTTTTTTTTTTTTTAAACACAGAAGCTGTACTGTCCATAGTACTTGCAGATTTTGTTGCTAGCTCCCACCTTGTTCAGATTCCTGCTTATCTCAAAGCAGACATTAGGTTTCCAGTTGGAAAGCAAAGCTAGTAAAGTAGCTCTCTCTGATTTTTGCATCCTCCATCTGTAATCTGAGGCCTATTTTCACTGAAAATGGAATCAAAGTAGTAACCTCTCTCAGAGTAATTGAACAGTGGGACACAGGTCTCAGTCACTTGAAATTTTCCTTTGAGCTGGACACCCTGAGACTTATCTGGCTACACTGCAATTTAAGGAAATGTAGGTGATTGCACAAGGCCTGCCAGCTAAAAAGTGAGGATGTGATAGTGTCACTTGCTTAATCAAGAGATTATCTTTGCATTTGCTCAGAGCCGCTTCTGCTGAATTTCATTTTAAGTAACTACTGATCATTAGTTCCTCACAGTACTTCACTCTGAGTTCCACAGAATCTGCATGCTTGTAGAGGAACAAAGCGGATTTCCACTCCAGCTCACATCACTGAAGGACTGATATGCAAATATTAGCAGCCAAGTCTGCCACAAACATCTGTGCAATCCCTTGGAAGACAACAGTACAGTACAGATGTAACCAAGAGCAAAATAATGGCCCTGGAAAGTACTTGGTGTCAGTGGGAGAAATGCAGTATGGACCCTCCAGCTTTTGTTTCTACATCTCCTGGTGAATCTCTTACTTGAAGCATCCTATGAAGACTTAAGGACTTGTATGGAATAAAAAGCAGGGCACTCTCCTTCAGTACCAAGCTGAGGATCCCCATGTGTTGTGTATTATTACACAAGCACAGCAATTCACGCTCAGTCAAGATTTTAAGTAAAAAAGGGCAAAGAAACTCAAACTCACAACATGCTCAACATACCCTCAATGACCAGATTACTTTCTGACAGGTACTGGATCAATGAAGTTTATGGTGTACATGACTTCTTTGCCAATGAAACAAAAGTGTCTAAATCACAGCTGTACCTCTCCCAAACAGCAGAAAGGAGAAATGGTGGCATCAGTGACTGGCACCCATGAGACACAGAACAAATTGACTACACCATTCTGCCCTCAAACCCATTGGCTTCAACCCAGCAAGTGTAGTGTGGTCAACTCACTTGTCCCCATTATCGTCCTGGACAGCGGTGAGGTGGCGCTGAGCTGCCAACAGCATCTTCACATCTCCAGTTACGGCATAATCGAAGAGAGCGTTGCAGTGGCGCCTGGCAAGCTGCATGGCCTTCTCCAGGAACAGAGCATCTGCAACACAAAGTTTCCTCTTCATCAGCTTGGTTGTTTTCCTTGGAACACCACCTACTTTTGACAGGCATTTGTGCTGTCACAGAAATACAAAGTGCAGACCACCAAGCATTTTTCACTGCTTCACTGAGATTGTTGCTAATTACTTCTGAGAGGTAAGGACAGAGGGAACAAATGCCTGGGAAGGAAAACTAGGGGCATGCTGAGCATTCAGGCAGCAGGAACCCTGAGAACAGTCAAATCTGGAAGCTCCTTCTGGTTTGACTGGCACTGAATTAACAGCACTGATGTGCAGTTGTGTGTAATGAGACAAAAGGAGCAGAACTTGGATCTGGAACTTCCAGGTCTGAGTAGTTTTGCCTTGAGGAAGCTGAGGCACAGGAAGCCTAGGTGACCCATCAAATATTGCAGAGTAGCTCAGAGAAAAGTTCTGGAATAAATGCAGGGCTTTGCACTCCTTCTCTGACTCAAATCATGCAGTCTAGCCTGCTTTGCAGCAGCAGCAACACGGAGAGTCTGTTCTTCTAGGTAAAAGATTTCACTTTTTCACAATGCTTAGTATTTGTATCCTGATTCTAGAATTATGAAATGGACAGCCACTGAGATTTCGAAAAGCAGAAGCTGTCATGGTGGGAGGCAAAAGGGAGAAAGGGGAGAAAAGAAACTCGTTTGCGGAAAAAAGTAACTCCAGCTGCTCTGTCAATGCTTCTGTGGGTCTGTATCAGCAAGAAACTAGTGAAAATGAAACAGATGAGCTCTGAAACTACAGCGTCATTCTGTGAAGCAGTATCATCTGAAACTTGCCTGTATCTTGAAAAGTTTCATGTTTCTATAAAGCCTTGTAAGGTTGGGAATACAAAGTACAAACAAGTACAACAGACTGTGTCATTTAAAGCACACGTGGGGAGACAATAGCCAGGATTTCCAGCTGCACAAAACTAGGCATTTAGGAGCGTATCCCTGATGAACACAACATTGCTGTAAGGCAAAGACTTACTCAGCTATTCATCTTATTGGTCTGGCCACTACATCCCTGTGGCTGCTGTAGTATTTGCCTGGGCTGATGGATTTATATTTGCTATTTACCTCTTAACACTAAATATGTTATATTAATGACACATATTCAGGGTAAAGGGTGTTAAGCAATTCAGTCTTTTCTCATTATACACGTTTCCAAAGATCAGAGAATTGGATGTTGAAACTTCCTGGTTTTCCATATCAAACACACAGGAAAGATACCCTTCAAAATATTACATGCATCTTTTAGTCTAATACCCAAATGATCTAGCCTGCAGTAGCTATTTTATGGAGCCTCTTCTTCTGCACCAATTCTTTGTAGAATCTGAACTTAGAAATTGCCTCTTTTCATGCCATTACTATAGAAAAAAAAGAAAGGTCAACTTCCTGCCTACAATATTACTTGCTTGGAAAACAGGTAAACTACTCAGACCCCTCCTTCACGACAGCTAAATGGACATTATTATTTCTTCACATCAGCATAAGATTTTGTTCTCTGAACCAGTCATGGGATTTATCACAACCAAAACGGCAAACAGCAGGCTGCTTCAGCTTTTCTCAAGAGCACTATCCATTCTCAGATAAAGAAGCTACAGCTTGGAGGTGCTTACAACTACAGCCCATCTCCTGTACCACTTTGGATTCCCAAGCTACAGTTTCTAGTACTGTTATTAACAAGTGTCAGACAAGGCTGACACACACAAGGTAATGTGCTCTCTCCCTGATCCAGGGAATTACAAAAGTGGTCTAGATCAGGTTGCACGTGGTAAAAACCAGAGCCAAAAAATTCCTTTGTGCTCAATTCCTACCACTACCATGTCTCTCTAGTCCAACTACTTTTTTTTTTTTTATTTTATGCTAAGCATGATTACTCAAATCCTTTTAAAAAGTGTCCATCAATTGTTAAAAAAAAACACAGTCCAGGAGATGCATGCCTTGCTGTCTGGGAAAGGGTGATTTGTAGTCTTTATATATTTTAGAACTCTGCTGCTAAACCAGTTCTGTTGACTACCCTTGCCTTCTTCCTCCTTTCATTTTGTTGCCTGAAATAAAAAGACAAAACCCCTTGCAACAATATTAAAATGCTAAGCTAAAAAAGCAGTTCTTTATTAGAAGCTTCCAGGTGTGTCCATAGTTATGGGCCATGGGCACACCCAGTAACAGATTTCTACAGTTTTTGTAAGTTTAACAAATTACCCTATGTAACAAACATTGTCCAATTAGGAGAGCGGTTGGTTAGGTAATTTTTCCCCCAGGTACTGCCCCGCTGGAGTTGGTCCAGGGCTTCTTTGCCCCACTTCTTGTTATGTCCTGTAAGACACTGATTGGAAAACAAAATGTTCTTCTTGTAGGTCCTCTACTTGAAAATAAGACTAAATAGTAATTCAGGAGTGTGTTAGAAGGTTACCTTATTATTCTAAAATCTAAAGGAAAGGGTAGGAAAAATACCAGGAATTGTATAACCACATATTAATGGTCTACAAAGCTACAAATATATGAAAAATACATAAAAAGCAAATATTTTTAGGCATTAGTTTAATGTGTAACACTTTTGCTACTGCAGCTATTTTACTGTGTTTTTGCCAAATGGAAACAGGTACCTTTTTGTTTTAAATTCAAACCTATAATGCTACTTTGCACGCAATTCAACAGTGTCGCAGGGAAGACCGACTGCAAGTCATACTAACATCCATTAACTCATTCACTAAAGTATCTTAAGTATCAAAAGGCAAGTCAACTGCTGAGTTATATTCCCTGTGCCTTCACTGCTTGCAGGTTCCTTCCTCACACAAGTTCATTCAAAGGCAGTGTTAGACATGCTCAGCAGGCAAAGCTGTCTCATCTCCTTGCATGACAAGCAGCAGCTTAAGTGTCCAGTGGCAGTACAAAGGTGGAAAGTTATCTACAGAACCAGGTATGGGGAGGGACCTTAGATCTTGGAGAACGGAATCCCTCCTGTTTCCTCTAGCAGGCATTACCATGTTCTGAAAACAGCAAGTAGACATTTTTGGAGTTTCCAAACCCTTAATGCTTGCTTGGCAGTACTGCAGTTTGATTTACCCTAAATACATTTACTAAAAAAAGCCTAATGCCACCTGCAATCTGCTTCGCTTACTTCAGTTTTACAGGAAGAAGCAGAATCCTCCTTTTTCTTATCAACAGCAGATGTTCCGCACTCAGTCCTCTCCACGGTTTCCACCTTCACGTCATGTTTCATGTCCCATTTGTCACTTTGTTTATCACAGCTCTTTTTGTCTTGTTCAGCTGTGCAATTTGATAGACCTTCTAACAAAAAGTAGAATCATTAATGTCCAGTACTGTCACTTTTTTAATACAAATGATAAAACTCAACTAGACAAAACCAAACCCTGAAAAATTAATACAAAAATTTACTTCAGGGTAAGTGCTACCACTAAGCTCATGGATCATAATATTCCAGATGCCAGTAGACATGGGCACACACAGTGATGTGACCTGCTGTAAAGTGATGTTAATATTTGACAGTCTCTACTTTAAAAATAAACTTTTATATATTACAACAGATTTACCTCTATTTTTACGGTACAAGAATGTGAGTCTGAAGTACTCACACAAAATCTAGCAGAATTACTCAGACACATTTTTTTTTTCCTAACAGCAAATTCATCCCTGAGACTCTGGAAATGTCTATGGAGTAATCAACATGTACATCTGAAATTACCTTCCTATTTTAGGAAGCCAATAGTGTCCTTATTATTAAGTTAATCTTTTCCATTGATTTCTCTGGGCTGTGGGGTAGTACCAGACTGTGGCAACAAAGGAAGATACATTTTCTTTGTTCTAGTCCTTGGGTCATCTGTAATCAGCACATTCAAACATGCAAGAGGGCTGTTGCTTGGAACAATACACTTGAATACAGAAGCACATGAAGGGGTTTTGGTGATTGCTTCTCAAGACTGCACAGTAAGAAGGAACTACACTTGGAGAGGAAAAAAGAGAAGCAGGGCAGTATAAGCTACACAAACCCCTCTGCTGCCAGAGCTTCGAGAAGAGGCCCTCTCCAGCATGCTTAGCTAGACCTGCCTGACACTTTGGCTCATACTGTAGAAGAAAATACAGGTCAAACTCAATTCAACTGTTGGAAGAAAGGCATTTATGCTGTTACCGTGTTTCATGCCAGCGTTAGACTTTGTTGTGCTAGGATGGAAATGCATCCCTCCGAAAGCTGAGTACCCATATGAGGGAAAACTGAACCCTAAAGAAAGCAAAAAGATTAGGAATTAATAGACTTACATCCTAAAACAATGAAAACACCATCTAGAAGAACACTGAACCTAAAGAACTGAGGTTTTGTTTTCTGCATACCTTCTGCTTTATTCCATCCAAATAATTTTCCAGGCTAAAGGTGAACTCTCCCCTACCCCTTCAAAAATCCGAAGAAATTCTAGGTGGTTGGCTAGTGACACTCTATCCCAACATCCATAACACCACACAAATGTAGTGTCGCTCTTTCTTCTAAAAATCAACTGAGACATCACAGGCTGCCTCTGTGCCTTTGAATCTTTGTGATTACAGCACATTTGTATTCTGGTGTTACACTATACATGTGCTGCCAGCAACACATGTAGCAATTTGAAAACTCTGCTCTGTTCCCTGCTCTAAAAAAAGGGTTGTGGTTCAGGTGACATTTGCTGACCTATAGGTTTTTAATGCTCCGCTGCAAGAACCAAAGCAATGCTCTCATGATCCTGCATATCAGATATACTCTGACTTCAACAGATAGAGCACAGTGGAAAAATGTACTAAAGAGTATCTCCAATTTTTAACAGTTCTTTGCGCTAACAGGGTTAATTCGCCAAATTCCATTTGGTCCAAGAAACAATTCAGAACCTGTTTAATTTTAGACACGCAAAATGATAGTTAACTGAGCTGTCTCATGAATTTCAGTGCCTCGAAAGCCCTGGGAAGCAACACAACTTCCAAAGTGGGAAGGCATACGGGATGATGAAGTGTTTAGAATAAGGAGATGCTTGACTGAATTGAGTAACAGTAGAATAAAGGCAACAGAGTCGGGTCTTATATACCTAGGAGACAAAATCCTCTTTACATTTTAAAAATCAGCATAAACATCTATCCTGCTCTCAAAGTAGAACTCTTTTTCCACTTTGCCCAAAACTGCTGCCTTACCAGAGCCAGCACCGCCACCTGCCCCTCCATACATGCCACCACCTCCAGTGCCACTGCCTCCACCATAGCCGTCAGAGAAGTTGGGCATAAGCTTCTGTCGTTTCCTTTGCACTTCTTCTTTATCTGGGATAGAAGGAACACAGAGAATAGGGAGTCAGTCCTGCTGGTGGCTAGGCACAGCACAGGGTGTGCATACAGGAAGCATCACTACAGTTGTTAGTTTATAAATGAAAAATGCAGAGTGTGGTAGGAGAGTCAACTTTCCTCAAGCTCCAAGTAGCAGAAAATCTTTGTATGTATCAAAGCAGAGAGAATTCCTCTGAGAAACAAGCAAGTGCCAAGTCCCCAGTCAGACCAGCAGCATCACTTTGGCCTGCTTGGTCTCTTCAGCTGCATCACTGCCTTGTGCTCAGCTTTGGGGACACATGCAGGGATGTCTTGGGGGGCTCAGAGCTTCCTTCAAAAGTGTCTCATGTACTTAGAGCCCTGGAGATCAGCGGTCCTAAAATTCTTCCATGTCTAAGCCAAGTCATGAATCAGCACAAGCGCTCCAAACCCCAAATTTGTTGAAGAAAATTTGCCTTTGGGGAATATAAGCACAGGCTCTTCTTCCAAGCAAATCTACTTCAGAAATGGAGCCTTATCAGAGGATCACAAGGCACTTCTGAGTTTCAACAGTGCAGAGTACCTGCAGTGCCCTTTGAACTTTTGTTTATGGGATGACAAGAAATGGTGAAAATCGTGCTTGCTTGAAATGATTTACTTAAAATACCGTAACAGCCACTAGAACAAAGACAACTTATTTTCAGGCAGGAACATATTACTGTCAAACCATGCTGAATAGCAGGAGAAAAAAAAAAAAAAAAAAAAGCCTAAACTTAATTTATAGTGTAAGTACAAAATAAGACTTAGTCCCCCTGGAAAGCAAAACACAAAGATTTAAAAGGACTATCCCAATGACTGGGGAAAGTGAAAATGTCATTACAAGAGCTACAAAAATAGGGATAGAAACATTACATGGGTTAAAATCCAGTAGAACTGTTGCGAAAAGAACAAAATATCACTTTTTGATTAAACTATGTAGTAGTTTTCAACAGCCATACAACAAAAAGAAATTTCATGCACAGGCACATCAGTCAGTGCATCAGATGAGAGAGCTGAATACATGAGACAGTACACTGACAAAGCCACGTGCATTGTTTCCAGGTACACATGATGTGTAAGTATGCATGCATGCACACATCAGGCATACTCACACTGACGAGGAGAGAAAACTCTAGAGAGCAATCTAGTCAGAGAAACACAAAAAAATCCACGTACATGTGTCTAAGTTTGTGGGAACATTTGCAACAAGGGAAAAATATTGTTTCTAAATGGTAATTTCATGATGAGGCTGTATAAGGGATCTGAAAATGCACATAATGTTGAATTAATTTTACTTAATTAAGAGGCACATAAAAGAGGTTTGCTTCAAATCTGGCAACTTTGCTGTGCAACTGAACACTTCACTTCCCTTAACACTTGTGCAAGAGGTTCCTGGAAGCTTTTGTGAATTCATGCTTTCTGCTATTTTATTCTAACAGTTGTGAAGTAGACTCACTTGGACCACCACCACTCCCTCCTCAGCTGTCCTGAGTCTCTCACCACTAATGCACACTTATTTCAGAGACTTTGGCAGGGAATTGATTCAACATGGCTCTACCTTAGGCACAGAAAACATTCAAGATTAGAATTCAATAGTGTAACCTGCAGGCAGATAAACAGCTAAGCAGAAGGATAATCTTAATACAATGAAACACCAGTTATGACTTGAGCCTCAAGGCATTTCCATATCATCAACATTATTGGTATTTAAAACTATGACTGCCAATGCCATTCCTATCAAACATTTCAAATGCAGGCTTCAAAGGGCACAGATCTGCTGATTAAACTTCTTTTCACTAATAATTTTGGTAGCAGGTCCAATACCGACTATTCTACGTCTGCTAAGCAACTAAAATTTTAAACAAGAGATTGAAACAGCACTTTCCCTGCTGTCACAAGAAATGTCTTGGGCTGACTTAACTAGTACAGGCAATTGGAAAATTCAGAAACATCAGTGACATTAGCATGATGGTAAAAGGTGAGAACTGCAAAATATGTACCTTTTCCACCAGGCATGAAACAGGTTTTGGTTTAGAGTTTCATCTGAAAGTACTGACAGTAAAATCTCTTCAGGTATTATTGGGCAGAAACTCAGAGGAAGAGTGCCACCTACTGTATGGACAGGCATGTGTGCATATAGGGAATCTGCAAGGAACAAGCCTCACTCGGAAAATACTCACAGATTTACTGTCTACCAGTCCTACACCACCACCTACAAAACCCATTATAAACCTACCACACTGCATACTGACTCTGCCAAAAACAAGGAGGCAAATATATTTTCTAAAAATAACAGCTAAAACCAAAAACTCCTCACCCAACCAGTTCTGTCTTATTAAAAACATTCCTAGGGACCCTACAGTTTCCATTCCCAATGTATAAAACAGGTTTAATGAGTTACCTTTGATTTCCGGATAGTAGAGAAAAGGCTTTGGTTCGCTTGTTTCTAGATCAGATTTCCTGCGCAGTTGTACAAATACAGATGCTGGCTTTGTGATATTGACATCTCGGTACTTGGGTGTTTTGAACACAATAGCAAACTGTGAAGGGAACAAAGATAAGCATATCTATCACAGAGCATGGCTTTTGACATCTTGCACTATTTTGAAGGCTCTGGTTTAGGGCTTGAGAGGCAAAAGTTCAGCGCAAAGGGCTGTTACAACAACAAAACTTCCATTTTAGTTTTCAGTTTCACTTCTGAGGTTGACTCCTAAAGCCTTTTGGGAAAGACAGAACTGCCATGCTAAGTGCCACCACATCCCATATGTCAGTACTGCACTGTTTGTCCCCTCATTTTTAGCATCTCACCTGTGGCTTTCTCAGTGTGTTCACAGGATCTCTCAGAGCTGTTTATATAGGCTATCCCAATTTCTAGGGGGTGCATGTCAAAGCAATAGGGCTTTCTCCTAATTTCCTTGCACTGTATTCCTAATTACCTAACAGATGTCTTTAAGAACTGTTAAGTTTTTGTTATTATTAGGAAGACACGAACCAAAGAGGAGGTCAGTCCAGGATACAGATACTTTTACATAATTTATGAACTGTAATATAATCCTAGTTTACAGAGATGGGACAATCATTAACAAAGCACAAATGCTCTGTTACTTACCTGTCTATGTACATCTGTAGGAGAAAAATCTCCAAAGCCTTCCCACATACCACCATTCTCATCCTCTTCATAGAAACGTATTTGAATATCATCTGCAAAGAATGAAAGAAACACTCGGGGATGTTTGTGCATTTGTTTAACCTTTGACTATGGTTATTTCAGATAAAAATCAACATGGTTACTTTTTGGCTGGATGAAAATAGTACACAATACATCAATTACCTTTATCTGTTTTATGAAAACAGCAGAAATAACCCGTTTTTGCCATCAAGTTTACATCAGCCCAATCCTAATGACTTCACTGAAATTGCTATTTACTGAGCTGTAAAAAAGGAACTACGTTCACATCATCTTCCTATTCTAGGGTTATAAAACATTCCAGAGGAGCCTTATTTGGAACAGACATGTAAGGAGGGGAGAACTTGAAGCGTGAAATGCAGAAACCACCCTCTCTCCTGCAACAGTTTCAGTTCAAAAAACTGTAGCAAAACCTGAAGTGCCACAATTCAAGTTCCGCTTGCTGCTGGCAGAGTGCCAGGGTGGAGCTGCAGCTCCGAGACGTTGTGAGCAGTATGTCAGCAGGGATCCTTCACCCTCCGAAGGGCACAGGCCAGAAACATGGCATTTGGCTTCTGCTCCTCTAAACAAATTTTCTTTAATTCTCTTTGTATTTATTTATTTATTGTTTCAGGAAAAGCATCCCACTAGTAAATTCCTTCCACAGCACTCCCAGTGAGAAAAAGCTAGAAAAAGCCTATTGTCTCTTAGGGCGACTGATGCAGGACAGGCTTCTGTAGCAGACAGACTGCTTCCCCTGATCCCCCACCTGCTAGTCTCAAGACTGTTAACCACCACTGCCAGTCCTGCTGTCCTGCATGCTCAAGTTCCTTCAGGCAGGAGGTTTCTGAAGGCAGTGAGGTCAGGGGAAACCCCAGTCTGGCTGAGGGGAAACCCCTCCTCAGGGCTTCCACTGAGTCAGACTTTTATTTATTTATTTTGTGCGTAAGTTATGTTTTATCTCAGTCCTCCTGATGGCAGAGGGCAGATGCACTATTAAAGGAAAATAGTTCTTTCAGAGTCCCTAAAAGCCCCCAGAGCTTTTTCTCTTCCCTAAGTGGTAGGAGGGCATTTACAAGAAAGAGATGGAAAAGGACAGCCTGCACCAACAGAAAATGTCACTGTGGCTTTAACAACATGTGCAGGGACTGATTCCAAACAGATGAGAACAGGGCACCCACTCTACCAAGTAATCTACATAAGGGTGTCCTAAGTACTACCCGTAGCTGAAAAATAGAAAGGATCTCGCTCACTCCCATCTTTTTTCTTTTTACTTAGCCCAAATATAACCAACCACATTTAACCATTATCTTCCAATAAAAAAACACAGTATCCTAATCCACACTGCTGAATTCTCACACATTCAAAGCCATAAACAGAGATTGAAAATGAACCTGTGAGAAGTATCTGCACACTGAGTAACCTCTACCATAAGCATATACATAAAAATGAAGTTATTAGCAGCAGTGCTGAACACATTAAACTCCCCTCCATGGTTAACAGAGAATACTCATACCTACTTTTTACAATCAGGAACTTAATAATCAGAAACTTTAGAATAATTTGGGGCAAGTGTTAGTTAATGGAGCCAAACATCACCCAGTACCCACCACCCCCCAAAATGCCAGAACATGGGCAAGGGCAGAAACTTGAGAAGAGCAAAGATTATCACAAGATCTCTGTGGAGGCAAGAGAAGCTGAATTTGCTTTGCAATAGACTATTTTGATTCATTAAATCTCGGGACTGCTGCCTTGACTTGCAGGAAGGCTGAGTGCTTACAAATCCTGCTACACTGTCAGAGTGGGATAACACTAAAGACAGCACAGCAGGCTTTATGTGTACTCTGAATGAACACCCTGGTGTGCCCTACAATACTCCTGACTCTTACCTTTCTGAACCTTGTCACAAAGCAGGTAGATCTCTTCCCCTCCTGTCACACATCCTGCTGTTCTGTCCATTCTTACAATTTTTAGGTTGGAGGCATTGGGAGCTTCTATTGAAAGGGAACATGAAAAAAACCCTGCTTACTTATGTAACAGATTTAGACTTTAAAAAAACCAACCAAGCACAACACACAGAAATGCAATAGAAAGACAAGCTTCGAACACAACCTACCTGAATTTGTCTGTGTTTTTTTAAACGTGAATAAATCAAAAGCTTTTCATATGAAAGACAATCTCATATCTTCTAAGCTTTGACTGAACAGTGAACTACAAAATAAGGTCCCAGCCATTGCAGCACAATTACTGCAGTAGCAAGGTAACCCAGCAGTGAACTGCATCCAGCACCCTGCACTAGTACTCATTTTATGACAACAGGGCCATACAAGAGAATGTAATTTTTTCCTCCCTGCTTTCTGACAGTGAGACTCTTGAGAGCTGTTTCCTGTTTCTCACTATCTACAGTGCTTTGCTTTACACTGCCCCTTACTTGAAAGCATGCCAGATTTTGACCAGTGTACTGGACAGTGATAAAAAAGCCCACCTCCACAGATCCTAGTAGAAGCATCAATGGACAACTATTGGTCCTCAAGACAGAACTATCATATGATAAGTGAAAGCAGCTGTGACAGGCAAGTTATGTTACCACAAGTTATGTCTGCTCTGTGAAGCCTTGAATGCTGCCAATGAAGTATTCAAAAAAAAAACCCAAACAAAAAAGAAAAATCTTCTGAAATTAGCAATCAAGAATTCACCTTGGGAGATCAGAAACTAGTAATTGACGTGTGTAGCAACTCACAACAGCAGAAACATGCATACACAATGTCCCCTTTGTTTGTCTCCTTAGTTTAGGACAAAATTTTTGACCTCACTACATTTCCCAATTAACAGCAAGGCACAGACTATAGTAGAACAGTTGCATTTAATACTTTTTGATCTAGGCTTTGTCCTTAAAAAGCAATAACATAGACATGACTGGTGCACAAAGGAAAAAAAAAAGGTACTTTTTCTGAGTCATTACAGAATGACTATCAAGAACATGGGAATCCACAGCCTCAGGAAGGAAAACTCAGGCAGTAGAGAGGGTTCAAGTAAGATGAGTCAGTATAGTTTAACAGCACAGGGGAAAACACAAAGTGAAAAAAATTCTCTTAGGAAAAAAGACAAATAGAGGAATGCTCTAAGAATAGTGACACATCTAAAGGAAATGGATTGAGAACTCTGGTTGGGTTACCTTTTAAAATACAGACAAGCAGATGGTCTGCAAAACTGAAAGGTGTAAAATTCTCAACAAAGATAGAAGCAAAGTAATTTTTTTCCTCACATCTCGTGTAACAAATGCTTTGTCACACAAAGCAACTGAAAACTCTGCAAAATTCAAGCCCATCTTATGGGCTTATCTTATCTTATCTTAACAAGAACGAAGTATTTTCTTATAATAGAAGTGGCAGGATTAAACATGCTAACAGCAAAATAAAATCTTCCTCTGTGGCTTACATAACCATCTATTAAAACCAGAATGATACTGTAGGTACTTGGACAGACATGGGGCTGATAATCCATGGGCTACTTACTTGTTATTCATCAAATACCAGGCAGGCAGGGCTAGATGAGTCTATGTACAGCAATATCTACCTGTCATTCCTGTGTTTACAAAAGCCTGCCCCTTATTAAAACAGTAATTAAAGCCAAATATACTTACTGCTGTCATATATTGCATCTGATATAACAGGATCAAGTTTCCGTGTGAAGCTGCCGTTGCTGTCGGGAAGAAAGGCTGTGAACATGAGCCGCACCACGCTGAGATCCATTTCCTTGGTCTGCTGTATGGCTGCCTGGCGGATGATTTCTCTCTCTCGCTCTGGAATTGACAGACAGAGGAATTAACACAAAGGGTAGGGCATCCTTAACAAAACAGAGAGAACAAACAAACATCCAAAGGCATGGATAGTGAGGAAACGTCTTCGTTTACAATTAGCATTCATTGGGTTTTCCCTTTCTAAGCAGAGTGCAGCTATTCAAATTATACTGTGTTCATCTTGCAGTTTGTGCATCAGATCTTATTTAAATTATGTAATTAAAAGACAGACAGAAAATTACTGTTTTCTGCTCACAATTTATAAAGGTTGTGAAAAGGATGAAGGTCACCCCTAAGGACACTGGAAGTCCTGGTGTTAAGAGTCATTAAAAGTCAGCTGGCCCCTCTATACAGTACTTGAAAGCAATGCAGGCCACAGGTTTGACAGCAATATGGGTGAAATGCAGCTGAATGAAACAGTGTTCTCAAAAGGAGGTCCCTAAGTTAATTAAGGATATCATGTCTTGCTGCAATAATGCAAAATTACTCTATTTAAGATCTTATTAAACAGCATAAGAGCAATGGAATACAGGTGCAGAGGTTGGTACAGGCAGCTGTAGAAGGAAGTTTCTCCATTCTCATGTATGCATTGACAGAAGACTCCTTTCAGATTCCCTAAAACATGGTAACAATGCACCACCTCTTAAAAGCACATAGACGTTAGCTGTTGTCCTGCACAAGGTCTTTTCCTAGCTAGGAATCTATGTTTTCAGAAGCTCAGCCTGTTTTAAACAAAACACCAATTAAAACCAGGCCACCATTTCCACCTACCAGTGAGCTGCCTGTCTCCGCATCCTTCTGCCTGCAGATAGCCCAGTTCCGGATGCACCAGGAGTCCTGGGTTGTATCCCTTCTTGCAAGCATCTATCATGCGGGTTTCCAGAGTTTCAAACACTTTCTTCTTCGTGACATGAAGTATTCCAAGATTTGCAAACCTGCCAGATTTTGATGGGGGGGAAGTATTTTCTTAATGCTTTAGGCCAGACCTGCAGCAGGCAGCCTTTCTCTTACCAGAGGCAGCTACACAACCCAAGTCTGCAGAAGGACTCTACAGGCTTCCTTAGGCTCTATTAGCTTTTGAGGGAGACTTTTCCATCAAGCAAAATTCAGTCAAGATCACAAAACGTGTAAAATGTGCACCGTTATAGGACGGTGATTATATGGGTGCACTTGCCTATGGCATAAGTAGTAATCTGTTAGGTTTCAAACTTCCACTGGGAAAGCAACGTACAAAACGTTGGACGATCTGGTAGTTAGTCACAGTTTGTTTGCCACGTCTTGGCAATGACATTAATATGTCATTCTGTATGTCTGTATTAAGCAGAGCAACTGCTCAGAGTATGCTCCATCTGTTGAAAATGATTTGGAGAGCAAGCTAAGGAGCTGAAAACAGTGCAATATTTTCCAAAGAAAATGTTTTAAGCAAGGCTCTGGTCATTCTGCAAGACACTTTGGGTATCTATTTGAATGAAAATTTCCATCATACAAGGTGTGCTTCTGTAAAAATCTGCTGGCACATTTAAAAATCAATTCGATCTGGAAGTATGAAAACAAGGCAATAACTCAATTTTCATGTGGGTCAAGTGAGGACAGGAAAGCTGGTTCTAAACATCTGATGAAAAACAAGACAGGTTAGAAAATGAGCCAAACTTTTCAAGATGAAAAGGAGCATTTGAAATAAAGCTATTTAAATTGTTGTGCGCGGTAAAGTCAGTGCATTGGGCTTGGACATCAAAAGTTACCGTTTAAAAGAATCTCTCTCTCCCAACCTTCTCAGCTTTTTAAACTTCATCATCTTCGCCAACAAAGACATTCTTGAGATCACAGAACTAAAACTCACAGCCAGCATGAAACCTGATCTAAGCCTCAAAACATGGTTGGGAGCTTCAGCTCCCTTTACCGATACAAACAATTATTCTTTCAAATTAAACAAGAACAGGCCAACGACAATTTCACTACAATCTTTCTGTTTTAAACTTTAAAAGTTTAACTTATGCATCATTTTCATGTTTATACCTGTCTTGCATTAATTTCAATTTTACTAATCCTATTTTCTTAATGCTTTGCATTACATTTCTATTGACAAGTTTCAATAAATGTAAAATACTGATCAAAGAGGTAACAAAATGGTTAACACTGATTTTAATCCCTTCTCTGATCAAAACTACTTGCATTTTAAAGAATGGACTTACAATACAAATTTGGGCTGCACACGAAGAGATTTAAACTCTAAGTTCTACAAATTCTAAGTAAAAATTAGTTACTTACATTTATTTAGCTTGCTTAGGGCAAATTCTACAAAGGTGAACAAAAACCCCATTAAATTTTCTATTTATGATAAAAAACCCCCTCAGAGCGCAGAGACGAGTGCTCCACAGAGCTGCCTCTTAGGAGTATTTCTGCATTGCTTTTTACAGTCTTGACGCTTCCCCCACAGCTCAGATTTCCAGAGGAGTCCCCAGACTTACCCTACAACCATGTCCTTGGGTCCTGCGTTAACCGTGCACACTCCGTCTTCGCAGAATTTCCCCACCAAGCTGTGAGCGTGTAAGTGGACGTATTTCCCATTAGTTACTAACTGGACAATTACTTTTGCAGGTCCAACATAATTGCAGATCTGTAAATAGATATAAAAAATGTGGGATAGTTTGCTTACTATTTTTAAAATGGAACAAGTGATGATTCCAGGTATTTTCTGTCAGTTAAGTACAATCAAGTCTACAAAGAAGAAATGTGTGTGCATTTCTTCATGAAATACAAATACATGGCAAACTAACTGCACCAGATCATCACTTTCTTTTGCAATTAAACTTGACGTGCAAATGGCAGAAGTGCTGACCAAAAAAGCTAAAGGAAAGCCTCAGCTGTTTCTTAAAACATGAATCTCAGTTTTACATTCTGGCCATTTAGTCCACACTGCTCTCCTCAAGTTTCAATCAGTACACTGAATTTACAATAAACATTGTCACCCATTAAGAAGCATAGAGAAAATGTATGTATTAAACTAAAAGCCCTGCGTTGTTTTGGCCAATTTGGAAAGATTTTAAAAATTATTTTTAAACATTATGATTGTTATAAAAGGTTTTGGCTGCATTACAATGACTCTTCAGGTAGAGATTTTACAGTGAATAAATTCTATATTAATGGTCATTTTGTTAGTTCAATGTACTTCATCAAGTACACATACTACCCAGTCCAGTAAATATCTCCCTTAAGTGTACACAAGGATATGTAATAAATTCCCACCTAGAATTTTGCTGGACTAGAACTATGATGAACTGTGTGCTTTCTTTGCGATATACAACTCTGAAAGCCTACAAAGCTTTTTTCCCCCCCCTTGCCACAGTTTCTAATCGCCACACATTTTTAGCAGCTTTTAATAAAAAACAATGCCTCAAAAACACATCTAAAATTACTAATAACATACCATACTGGTAAGTTATTTGCTTTTCATATATTATTTAGAACTTTATTTTCTTTCCTCACTCCAAGGCAGTAATACTCCAAGGTTTTCTAGCATTGTGCACCACTTTCAAATTATGCTGAACATAAAATTACCCCACTTTTTAAAAAGCAAACATTACCTTCCCTTCCAATTCACTTAATTAACCCTTTTATCAATGTTGGGCTTTTCCCCCTCCTCCTCTAATTTTTCTTCAATTTGCCTTGGGCCAAGTTCTTTGTATTACAGCAGCTTATAGATCTAATCAACCAAGGTATTAAAGGATCACGATAAACATTAAAGTGATGAATCAGTGATGAACTGAATATTTAAGGTTATATTGTTGATAAAATGCTGATAGCGAGGGATTGCCTCAATTTCACCACATTACTGAGTCCTGTTGCTTCCTTCACTCCAGTTAACCCCTCTCTTGAACCCATTCCATCACAGCTGAAACACTTTGCATATGTGCAATGCATGCCCTCCCTGCCTTCCTATTCACTGCTGAAAGCAAAAAAAAAAAATCCCAACCATAAAAAAGTTGTTCCAGGAGGAGCAGGTGTGCAAAAGGCCTCTAATTACCCACTCCTGCTAGTTAACTGTATAATACTGCAGTAACGTGCAGTAATGTGCATTTTACAAGTGGCAGTTTCTAAAATACAAGACATAGGGTGCTCATGCTTCTCTCCTGTTTGCACATTGAAATCTGAACTGAAACAGTACAGAGATGCAGGATAATCACTGCTGGACTATTTCTGTTTTTTACCAGCAGGGAGAAAATTCCTACCTACCTTTGACAAAGTCATCAGAAAATAAAAACTACTGCGTTTGGTGCTACAGTATGTCACCACCAGTGCTACAATCAACTTTGCAAAAAGGTAGCTTTAAAAGAGTTCTTTTCATTTTACCCCTCACTCAATAAGCCTTTCCCTACTACAAAGCTCCCAGCACATCTGCAGTGCTATATCCACTATGAATAACATCGATGTTCTGGTATCACATCAGAAAAGTTCAAGACAATCCTTCATCAGCTGTAGAAACCACAGTGAAACTGGAGGCAGGACTGCTGCATGTCAAGGACTTTCCAGCCTCTGAAAGCAGAACACAGAACTGCAGTGGTAACCAGATTGCAATCTGCCCCTGTTACTCAGCTCAGCATGATCTTTGTAGTCTCTCTCTCTCTCAGGGGAAAAACAAAAGGGCTCTTAAAACGTAATACCTTATGTAGGTCATAAGGCAAGAAAGGACTATTTTTGTCATCCAGTCTGATGTCCTGTGCTGCAAAGGGGACAGAATATCTCTGAAGCATCTTCTACCTTTATTTCTTGTAGACAGATTTTCCTACTTGATTTTGAGTCATTTGAGGTAATTTGGTACCCAGGAAAATAGTCTCAGTGGTTAAATATGCTTCTGTACCATAAATTAAATCTGAAATAACATTTTAATGTCCTTGAATCATGCCACAATTTCAGAATAATTTTAAATTAATTCTGGCACTAAGGTATAGAAGTAACTATCAGCTTTTGCACAGGAACTTAAGAAACACTGTCAAAGGCCTGAAAAGGCAGAAGATATGTTACAATGCTGAATAGGGATTACGGTTTTTGACACAAAACCAGACTCAGCATGAGGGGGAGATAGCATGTGGATGCTGTACGGCTCAAAATCAGAGCTGTGATCCAGAAATTAGCAACTGAACTTCAAATTAAAGGTGAGGGGAAAGAAGAAGGAGTTCCTGGGCAGAGCATAGCTGTAATACTTGATTACACTCTGTACCTGAAGCACTCAATTGATCTGATAAAGTTAAAAGGCTGCAGGCTTATATTTATCTGCTCTTTCTGTTTGAGAGATTTGTCTGAAAGATTAAAAGGACCCCGTGAACTTGAAATTGAATCAATTTCAAAACAAGAGTAGAAAGTTTTTTCAGTTATTTCATGTCTTCCTGCAATCCAGCCAAGTTTTATAGGCTCCAAAACTTTACAAAAACTTTATAAGAACATTTTCATACTTCAAAGATGTTTTTTCCAGTTACTCTTACAAGCAAGAAATGAAACCAATTGGTCAACAACAGGAGCAAATGATGAAAAAGACCATTTCAAACCTACAACGCCAGCATAACAAAAGCACCTATTTCTCTTTCCAATCCCTTTGTTAGGGCAACTGCAGCCCCAGCCCTGCCTCTCCTTCAGAGTGCAGCTACTGCTGTCCTCAGTACACATGGACAAGGAGGGTTCAGAAAATGAGGCATCTCTCACTCTTAATAAACAGTCTGTTTTTACAGAGCAGAATCTCTTTTTTTTTTCAGTTGCCAATTAAAGACAAAATATTTCAGATGTGGTACAAATCATGTAGGAAACTGAATACTTACTTAATAGACTTAAGAAAAAGCAATGTAAAGGAATTTAAACCAATGGGAGCTGAAGATCTGATCCTCTGACTGTGAGGTCACTCTAATGACAAAAATACAGAGCTAGGTGCTCTGCTTTACAAGCCGAACTAAAGAGCTTCAGTGCCTTCTATTCAGCCAAATCAGCCTTACCAGTAAAAAGCTCAAATCTCACTGAATTTAGCTTTGGCTGACTTTGATTCAGTACAGATTTTTTAAGAGGGGTAAAGATTTATACCAAAAAGTCTGCTTATTCTTATCTCATATTTATTCCTTAATTTAGCTGTTAGGTGATTTTTAAACTTGTAATCAGCAATCTATATCACTTTACATTTAATTCGGGGGGTGGGGGGCAAATAAATATGCTCCTTTTGTCACCAAGGCTCACCAGCCAAGTAACTTGACTAATTTTCCATAAATTCTCCTCCTGAACTCAAAGTAAATGTGCTGAAATCAGTGATTTCAAGAACTCTTATCTCCAACCCAAGGCACAATTTGGGATGGCCCCAGGACATGACTGGCTGGGCAGTTCTGTCAGTGTGCCTGGGTTCAGGGCTTCTAACTGCTGTGCAGCTTCGATTCCCAAGCCAAAGTGCTCCATGCCCAAACTCTTGTGCAGATGGATGGTGCTCTTCAGCTCAGGCACACCTCTGAACTCCGGGCTGGAGCTCATTTACATCCAGCTCACAAAGAACACTGATTTAGAGACTGCAGCCACCCACGTAGATTCGCCCCCAAGGAGATGAAAATTCAGGACATTTCCTTCACTCTGCTGCTTTCAGCAAATTCTTGTCACACCTAAAACTGGATCAGGCACTTCAGTGTAAAACATGGATCTGCCCCCACTAACAGCAGTATGCAAGATAGGGACACACGTGATAAACGTGTAAGGCCAGTGGAAATTTTGTCTGCAAGTTTTCTCACATTTTTTCAAATATATAAAAACCAAGAAAATTATAAATAAAAAAAAATTAGATAGTTAAGTATGCTGGTGATAATATTAGACTCAGCTGTTTTATCCTTTCTTTTTATACTACTGATTGATTTTTCCCTGGACAAAAAAATAATGATGAATAAGCAGTTCAGCAGCTTTGATTTCAACTGTCCTAGACAGTAAAATTTTCTAGCATTGTGTTACTTACACTAAGTGGATGAAAATGAAATTTAAATGAAGAATTTTAGGTTGCAATCATGAAACTTCATTGTAACATATTTATTATCTACAATTTCTCTGCTCTCCATAATGACATGCAAAGTTAGGTAGAATCCTCTGAATATGCAAGATGTTTTCTACATACTAGGATTACTGTTAGCCAAGACAGGGTTAAACAAAGGAACATAATTCCATAAATCACTATGATAAATGAATCCCATTTTTGATATTACAGAAAAATATACACTGTTACCTAGACTCCATTAGTCAGGACTGTTCTATTAAACAAGAGGTTTTACATCAATTCCAATTGCTGGCCAGTGCAGATTTGTTTCAAGTGTAAAGACTGGCATTGCAGAACTGCTACATTAACTCCTGACCTACACTATCTACTAATACACTATACAGGAAGAGGTTAAACATGTAATTAAATACCAAAACACCTTGCTTAGAGACATGGCAAAGTCTTCAACACTCCAGCCTCTATGTGAGAGAAATGTCTTGATGTGTTCCAGCTTAGTTACAAGTTTGTGACAGTGCAGGGAGAAAAAAAAAGGGTGAAATTGAATAGTCCACATTATGCAAGAGGCCACATCCGATAAATGAGTTTTCTTTTGGCCTCCAATGGATAATCCTAGGAAAACAGAATAAGGAGACTGCAATGGTTTTTTGTGCACTGAGGATGTGTATTTTCAGCACATCCCATGGTAGCTACTAGTAAATTTTGAGAGAGTTGGCCAAACACACAGCAGATCCCAATGTGAGCTGCACTGACCACACCATGGCCAAGGGTTTAAAGACCTGTCACAAAACCTCCTTTTTTTACAGTACAGCCACAGCGCATGCTACTGTCCTTTCACTGCATTGTGATCAACTAATGTAGGTTTTATAGTGAAAACACTGCCACAAGAGTAAAAAAACCCCACCAAAATAAAAATAAACAAAAATCCCCAAATAAAACAAAAACACCCCCCCAAAAAAAACAAACAACAAAACCAAAAATATACCAACACAACAAAAATTTGCCTTCTCCAGTTGTGCTCCCCTCAGTTACGACAAAGTGAACACATTCTGACAAAACACAGAAAAGACTTACAGGAAAAGGTGTGAAACACTTCTGTCTTTACTGGCACCACTTGAATCAAGAACAGGCAGTAACAAGCAATGGCCTTGAGGAATTTACTTGTGTTCCCTTGCCAGCCTCTCCCAGCAGGTGTTGCCATGTGGGGATTTGTACTAGAAAAAAAACCCCAGATGCACACAGCAGGATGCGAGAGAAGGGATGTGTGTGTGTAAGCTCTAGATGAAATTTAAAAGTGATGATCAATGAAATTAGAAGGTTTGATGGAAAGCCAAAGAATATTCTGCTTTCTAGTCTACTCAAGGAGAAATATAACTCCTTCCCATGCTATTGTGTGACCTACCACATCTTTATAAAGTAGCACTTGTATTATTGTCATTACAAATTGAATTGGAATCCAAAGACCTGGCTTAATTGAAGTAAATGATTTTATATCTGAACATACCAGTGAAATTTCATTCATTGGTTCATCATTACTGTCAAAACAGGAAAGAGAAAAGCAAGTAGATAATTTCCCTGGGCTAGTAATTTTTCCCAAGAGTTTTGCAAAGCTATATGAAATCAGCTTTCCTGGCTTGTTCTCAATTCACAAGACTAACAGCCTAGGCTACCTCAGCCAGTGGTGATTATTTTCCATTGTGTTTTGCTTATACTGATTTTCATTAGGAGATGCAACTGTTCCAAATTCCAGTCTTTCCCAAGAACTGTGGACGAACTACACGCACATTGAGGATAACAACCAGGACTGGCACACACCAAGGCAGAGGTTTATTGCTTGCCACTCTTCCCTCCCCTTTTTTCCCCATAAAGGAGTAAGAGAGCACCAGAATTAGAATGCATTAAGAAATAACACCAATTAGAATACATTAACGCTGCTCCTCATGAGAATTTGCAGTGCAACAGTTCAAAGATGTAATGCAATAACAAGACCAAGGCTTGCATTTAAGTTAAAAAGAATACTGAAAAGACACAGTGTAGCTTTTTCAGACTTCTACAGAAAAAAAAAAATTGCTCCAAGAAGCATAGGCAAAGACAGTTCTCCAATCCCAGAATGATTAATCACTTTTCTAATCTTCATACTGTGCCTCAATAGAACATTTCTTTGATTAACATATTTGAATTTTTTCCAGGAGGGCAAAAAAACCCACAAAAAAAGTTCAGTGAACACCTGAACATAACACTGTTCCTATTAAAATGAGAAGTTCTACATTGACTTTAAAGGAATTTAAACTTCCTAAGAATGGAGTACCCTAGAGATATTGAATAAGAAGTAATGTGAACAGAAAAAAAGAGCAAAACTTGGTAAATAGCATTAGAGTATTAGAGTGAAGTGCAATAACTAAGCAGACTCGTGCTTTGCAATGGAAATGGAGCAACTGAGCAGCTCCAAGGAAAAACTTGAGCTAAACCTGCTAAAACTGCACCTTAAGGAAGAGCTCCATTCATCTGCACAATGGTAGCGAGGTAGTAGGTGCAGATAAGTTACTGCTCAACTGCTGGCAGATAAAAATGTTGCCAAAACAAACCCATACATCTCAGGACAAAAGATTTTTTATTTTCAAAATCGGTTTGAACGTTGGGATCGAAATGTAGTCTGTCTTGAGCAACTTCATACTAATTTATGTTGCTACTCAAAATGGTCCTATACACATACATATGGTGATGCTTGCATTGACTTCACAAAATTATTGCCTTAAGTTCTTACTTTGACCTGAGGGTATGACTTTTTGTTCTTTTCACTAGAAGCACCAGGAAGTCCACCGTGCGAAGGCCCCTCACATACGTATCGGAAACGAAATCCCCTCTGCGGAATAAAGGAAAAGAAACTTGAAAGCTGTACAGAAACAAAACCAAAAGAGAAATAGCACGCACAAAGATGAACACGCACACCCACAAACAAGACTCAAATGGAAAAGTTACAATTGTTCATCCATGAAATGCTGAGTGCTGGTTAACAAAGCATCACTTAACTGTGGCCCTGGAGAACCTGTTCTATTCTCACTTTAACTCACAGCAGCAATCCCATCTTGCTCTTTTGGCTAAGTGAAGGTATTTTGAAACAGAGAACTATTTATGCTGTTAAGATAAAAATTCACATGTAGACAATGCAAGAGCAGGTACTCTCTCCCAAGAATGCTGCTAGGTAGACAAAATTGAAACAAATAATAAGGAAGTCCAAAGCACCATAAAGAAACTACAGGGATGAAACAGAAACACTTCCTCCTTCTGGGAAAAACATATGAAAGCTGTATCTCCGAGTGAAATGCAGAAACAGCATGAAAGCTTCAGGGGACTCTGGCTGGTTTTCATCTCAGCTACATAAATAGACATCTGAACATACTTTAGAGAACGGCAGGATATTGAAAACCAGTCCAGAGCACAGCTCTCCATCGACTCCACTGATGAATATCCCCTTTATTTTACACGGCAATCTAAAGCCCGAAAGATGCAACTCTTAAGCAAAGGTGTCTGGTAACTCTAACTGTACTTAAAAATATACTTCTTGTATATTTTTGCAGATCTGCTCTCCAGTCCTGCAATTTCTGGCAAAATCCCCATCTTATATAGGGTTCCCAGTGTCCAAAGAGAACCAGTTAGTGTTGTAGCTTTTTCCAAGAATCATTCAGGTTCTTTCTAGTAGTAGACAACTCTGAATTTGAAGTCTGTATTAGCAGAAAGTGAACAACATGCCTTAAAATTACTCCATAAGCAGTAGCTTCAATACCTATCTCACTAAAGCCTTTTTAGGCTAAGAACCTTTTTAGCAAGCAAACGTAAACTTTTATTCAGACCTGACCAATTGCCTTCCTAAGGTGAACGGAGTGACCCAGTGTACTGTGCATGAAGTGCCCAGCTATGATGAGCTTGAACTCAAGCTGATCTGCAAAAGGCAAAGCAACCTCTGCAAAAGGCAAATCAGCCTCTGCAGTCAAGACACATCACTCTGCTGATGGATCACCCTCATCACGCTGCTATAAACCCCTGCCCAGCTTGCCACATGGGTACTCCATGAGAGGAGCCACTTGCTGAGAAGTGACATGGAAACAATGGTTTCCCCTTATGGACTGTGCACTGCAGGCCCCACCATGAAAAGACATGGCTTGACTTGGGATGACCTTAAAACCATAAGGAAGATGCAGCATATTGTTCCAAGAATTCACAGTACACTGCTGTTTCACTTAGCCCTGTGATGAAGAGTCCTGTTCCTGGTGGGAATAAATGTCTTTGATGTGTGATTGAAACCAACGTTCTCCACTGCCTCCTGCCAGGAAGACTGGATTGCAGTATGCTTCTGCAGAAGACCAAGAGCAGGATGGGACAGCTTTCAGCCACTGTCTTCCCCTGTTTACTGAACAGCTCTATAAGGCAGGATTTTATGCAATTCACTAGGACAGACAGGAAAGGCACCTCCATACTGTAATAGCTTCAGGAGGAATCCTTGTAATTGCTGGTGCCACCAGCCAAAGGGGAACAATACCCAGGCACACTTCAGGGCAATCTTTACCCAGCCATTACTTTGTACATCAGTTGCATGAAAACTAACCAGTGCATTGAAATGAATTCTCTGCTTTCAGAGGAGCATAGGTCAGTATTTGCTACATAACAGAAAAAAGTTTCATTCGAGTACTTATCTTCATTTTTCTTTGATTATTCAAAACAGACAACCATAACAAAAAGAATCTCAAAGGACAACTGCATTTCTTTACAACAACAAAACACAAGTCAAAAGTTCCTGTAATGTGGGAATTAAGTGTTTTTATTTTTAACTTCTTGTGTTTCAAAAACTATGAAACAGATCCTAAAAATCTTCCATGTTTGATCTATGAGTTTATGTTTCCAAATACTGGGGAACTGTAACAGTCACTTCTATGATGAAGAGTCTATACTTAGCAAGGCATATTTTAAAACCCTTAGGGTTTTTTGTATTATGACACTTCCAAAGAGAGATAAAGATGAAAACAGAACAAAACAGGAAATGCTTTAACTACAAAAGTAAGAGTTAAAGCTGTGCATGTGCCACATTTTTTCTGAGAGCTCAGACTTTTCTGTGCTCTTTTTTATTTAAGTCATAAGTTTATTCAAAGCTGAATGTAGTAATATAGCTACCTCTGACATTTTCAAAATGTAGCCTTGTTCTTACCTGTTTTGGCTGTTCTATGATTTGAAGATACGGTCCATCTGCTAACATAAAAGAAAGAAGGAAAAGTATTAATAGAAATTATATTTCTATTACTATAATTAATATGCAAGTTGTAGGGGTAAGATTATGTCCTTGAATGACTTGAGATAAAATTTTTGAAAGTATCTAAGTCTCTTCAGAACTTAAATTTCAATACATTATTTAATCACTTGGCAGTCTGTCATTCCCAACTAAAGACCAGTGAATAAGAAGAGGAAAATAAAAGTCAAAAAAGTTAATTTTAGCTCAGAGAGCCTAAATTATTAACTGATCACTCAGTTAAAACTTGCAATGGTGAATAAGAACAGGATCCTTCCCTCACCACTGACAGCAGTCTGGCTTCTTGAGCTAAGGTTAACTTCTGTATTTAAACCCCTTGGGCTCTAGAGACTATAGTCACCAGCTTATGGCCCTCGGGCTTCCTACAGAATAGGTGCTTTTGAAAGTCAAGAGACAGCCAATGGGAAGCTCTGAGGTATGGGAATACAGGAGGAATTCAAGCTGTCTCAACATGCCCAAACAGTCAGAACTGCTTGAAAAAAAATCTTGGAATTGAGAAGACTAAACAATGTACATTCTTTTAATAATTTCAGATACACTTTTAAATATAGTGTTCTGCCGGGCCTGTAAAAACACTGAATACATTCAATTTGACTACAAATACAGACTCTGTATTGAGATCCATCTTGAGCATGGTGCCAATAGACTGGATTATGCTCCACTAAATTTCTGTTTGTGTCTTTTGAAGAAGGCTTTCTTAAACAACATTCTGTCTTGTACAGTGGCTAACTTCATACTAGAAACCTCATGCAAAATTCACCAGTTTGTATAGCTTTTGAGTAGGCCCTAAATCCAATGAAAATTCAGTGTTACCAGAGTTAAGCATTTATCAGCTGATCAAACTTAGCTCCAACTCTGATAATTTAGATTATTTACATCAAGAAGGAAATCTCTCTGGGTGGATGGCTGTGAAATAATATGTGAAATGCAAGCCACTCATGAGTCTCAGAACGATCATTCCAAGTGCTATGATTTCTTCCCTCTCTCTTCCTAAGCAGTCAAGATGATTTGTATTTCAATGTTAAAAGATCAGATGTTGCTTTCAAAGTAGACCCCAAATGACAGCTTCACTGGGAACACCTACAGAATATTTTTCCAGCCATATTCCTGTTGGAATTTTGCGTCATCACTTCTACTCTGTTAAAGGTATTAATGCTAAGGAATCAAGACAGGTCTTAACTGAATAAGCTTCTCTCAACATAGAAGTTTTAATAAATACACAATAGATGAAATTAGTATTCTGCTGTTGCAGTTAGCTGTCTCAGCAACTCAACCAACGTCATGTCAAAGTTATATTGCAAATGTCAGTCACAACAATTTCACATTTAAAGATAAATTATTTCCCAAGTCCATCAATTGTACTTTTCTTTGAAAGTAAACAGTGCTACTTGAACTCGTGAAAAATGATTGCCTCAAGACAACATACACATCATCTTGCTTTACAAAGCAGGAAAAACTGTTTGGACTTCAGGAACTTTACAAGTTGTAGAGTAACATTTAGCTTTGGCCTTGTGTTTCAATTTTTGTCTGCAAGAGATAGAGTCAAGATGAGCTGAATTGGGTTTAAGTCAAAATTCAGCACTTAAATTTAGGATCTCTCTTCACAGATCTCTAATCCTCCTCATGCTTTAGGCACCTGAAAATTTATACTTTAACAATCCAGAAGCCATGTATTTTCTGGGCATTGGCAGAAATAATGCACATAAAATACAACAGTGTGTAGTTCAACTTTCAACCAAGCCTCCAGGGCATGATCTGCCAAGTAATTGTTCTTTGGCTATTCTCCTCTTAGGAATGCATTTTCAAGACATACACGTTGGATTAGCACAAAATACTATTACTTTCTCTCAAACATTAGCCAGAAAAGGAAGTGTTCTTATCCAATGGCTAAATGGCTGCAGAAGTCCCCCAGGACACATCAGACCCAAGTTCCAGCTTTTCCTCAGCATAAGGAAATTCAAACTCCTAAGAGAGGGACGGACAGACATTGAAAAACTAAAGGAAAATGCTTCATACCACTGAAATGGTTTGACCTTGCATGGCACTTGTGAAAAATCAGGAAAATTGAAAACTTAGGACTGTGGTTATTCTGATCTCTTTGAAAAAAGCTTATAAAAAGCATGGAAATATGCTGATAAAAAATCAAAATGTTTTATATATCAGCACTAGAAAAGTGAAAAAAAGATGCAATGTAAATGTACAAAGCTAAATTAGATGTCTGTTATCATAAACCCACAAATCATACAGCAATGTATTTAAAACAGTTTTTTGAGGTCTTATTTTTGGGTTCCATGACTAAAGACTTTCATTTTTTTTTTAACAGTGACTAAGTAATTCTCTGGTATAGCATCTGAACCAGACTGAAATAACAGTACAGAGAAGGCATTTTAATGCAAAGCACTTAATAATATCTGAAATGCTACTTAAAAACAAACCAGCAATGTTCAAGAAAACATCCAAGCATAAATGACATATTATTTTGATTATAAAAAGGACTTCCTTAGTGAAAGGTCTCATATAGCTATTTTTACTGAACTCTGAATACTTCCCAGAGGCATATTACACAGCCTAACACTGGCTATGTGTGGTTCCTTCTTTCTCTTATCCTTTCCCACAGGGAAAAGAAAATACGTTTAGTGTTTTGCACACGGAAGGTTTTAATATTTTGCTTCTATTAGTAGGCATGTCTTTGTCTGAGCAGACAAAGAGCAGGAACCTGAAGATAAACACCTTGTAAGAGGAACTAATGATGACGAGGTTTGTGATGATCCTTCATTCCAGCCTGGAAGGTGCTGGCTTTAAAAGTTCTTGTTTAAGGAGCAACCCCTTTTTAAATGCTAAACAGCCACAAGAAGGACTTAAGGCATAGGTTATGTTCTACTTTTGCCCTACAGAGTGGCTGAAGGACACAGGAACGGCTCTTGTGGTTGCCACTCCTCGCACTTTGTCTGGCACTGCTACAGCTGGGAGGCCAGGAACTGCAACTACAACATGCAGTCCTCCAGCCTGGTGCAGACTGCCACAACCTGGCCATGTTTCAGGCCTTCTTTTTCTGTCTTCTCGCCTCGGTTGCCACAGACTGACTCGCATCCCACTCCAGTCTGAGTCACAGTCCCACTTCCCCACGTCTTCTTCAACTGCCAAGTTTCTTCATTTTCCTTCCTGGCTGAGTCAGAGGCCTCCTGCCCCTTGACACTCCCACCACTTGCATTCTTTCTTCCTTTTGACAGACTTCACCCTACACACACACACACACTTCCAGAGGAGCATCCATCTTAGGCTCCCCCTTGATTCCTTCTTCCCACCATAGCAAAGTCAAGGCAAATCAGGTCTCAGGTTGGTGGAATATCCTGCAAGCTTGGCAACTCTGTTGGACTAGCGGGGTCCTGTATCTAACAGCCTTCCAAACACCTAAAACCATTCAATTTAACCTGCGACAACCTGTGAACAAGTCTCTCTCACACCAGTGCTCTGTTGGTGGGCCTCCCAGAACAGGCACCTCACCCTTGTAATTGCTGTTTTGCTCTGTGGACATGGATGGAAACACTTGTAGCCTGTAGGTTTTGATTGTTAAATCCCACATCAACTCTGTTGTGTCCATCCTGGCAGTGGTATCTGGCTGCTAAAAGCTGAGGCTGGAGACCTAGTCTTATCCTTCCTGAAGGCCTGTTCCCCTGCACAGGAATATTCTCTTGAAGCCCAGCTCTTCAGTGTTCAAAGCATGATGTTTAAAGCAAATGGCACATAAGACTTTGCTTAACTTCTTCCCTTGGTTCACTCTTCCAAACACAAGCATAGAATATGTACAAAGAACACCAAAAACTGTATGCAAGTCTGCCCAATCTCTTGAGGATTAGGGCCACTACTGTGGAACAGGGAAAATGAACACTCATCTCATTTTTGGTGGTGGTCTGGTTTCCTTGAACCTCTAACATTATCTCTCTCTGAAAAAAAAAATGAAAAAAAACCTTAAGTGTCTTCTTTTTCCCTCTATAACCTTCTCATTTTTTCACAGCGTCACACAGGGTTGGAGAAGATAAAAGAAACAGCAGAAAATTAATTTTAGCAGCCTCCAGGCAATATTGTTCAGCTCCTGATGGCTCTGCTTCAACTTCAAAGTTTTAAAAACACACCACCTTAATGCCAAGAACTAGTTAGACCAGAGCCTCTTGAAGCCAAAACAACTACACAATTCCCAAACCCACCTCCAACTGGGGCACGTTACATGCTTGTAGATGGCCTTGGATCATCATGAGGGAGTACAAACCATCCAAAATTACAAACTGCTTAGCTCAGAACTCTGGCCATTTTCTCTCCGACATAAGGCATCACTTTGTTTCTGCACTACATAGTGGATGTCCCACTGATGTGCACCTGCTTTTACTCTGTCTAAATATGTGCTGTGGATAATGCTCCATCCATCCCCAATGCCACTAAGGATCAGTACCTAACCTACCTAATCAAAGGCAGGATACTTGCCAGCAAGCCAAAGAAGAGGCTGACGTCATGAGGTACTGCCTTTTCTGCTGGTAAAACTTGAACCATGTAACCATTACAGCTTTAGAGCCAAAGTAACAAAAAAGCCTAATTTTTATTCAAAATGGACATACGAGAGAGAAAAAGAAGCACACCAAGACACTTGAGCACTGACAATAATGTTGAGAAAATCTCTGTCCCAACATCTCCAAGGTTTTCTACTATTACTGTAAATATTAATGTAACAGCAGAACATCTCTCACAGAAAGTCCCCAAATTCCCCAGCTATTTGTTGATTCAGCCACACTGGCACAACACAGCAATCCACAGTTGTACATTAAACCTGTCTGCCGATGTAACAGGTCTGACACTGTGCATTTATGGATGCACAGACTGAAAGATATATGCACCACAGCCAGATCATGAGGAACAATTAATGTCTTTGCTTCTTTCTGCCTTAATCATCCATCTGCCCTTGAGAAAAAGCCTTTTATTTCACTCTCGTCATATCTCAGCTGGAAGTACTTCTGGAAAATCCCACATGACTTTTTTAACTGACCTTGCTGAGTAGAAAGAAATCATTAGTACCTGCTTGAAAACCACTAAAGTAGAATATAAAAATTAGTACATTATCTTATAACTGAAGAGCCAGTCCCAGCATATTTTCAAGAAGGGGAGGAAGTAAGCATTATTGGGATACTGTACAAGAAACAAACCAACTGTGGCATCATCAGATGCTGCTGAAATGATCAACCTTTTCTGAAATTTTTTGATTAACTTTTGTTTGCGATAACCCGAAATCCATGATCCTTTATTAAATCCCATTTTCTGCACAAGGAACTTGCCACCTATAGTGCAGCAGCAGACAAGAGCAGTGGTACTTATTAAAAAAAAAGGCCTTTTTCGAAGCAATTTTGCAAATTAAGGACAGAGCCAGACTTAGTCCAATAAGAGTTTTCTGTGGCTGCAGAACTCAGTGAATCCTTGACGCCCTGACATGGTTTTGAAAACAGCTATTTTCATCTTTAGATGAGACATAGATACCTGAAAATTAGTTTTATATATCCGAATAATTTGTATGGAATGAATCTGGCATGAAGAACACAGAGTAAGCTTAAAAAGTACATGTAAAAGAGGTCATTACAGGGAAATTTCAACAACCTTATTTGTTCGACAGAAACTGGGAGAAAAAACCCTTGGTATACAATGCACAAACCCTTTAATACTACACAGATGAATCTCACTGAATAATTTTATCTGCCGTAATAAAATACACTGTAAGCAAAGGATTGCAACATTAGTTTGCTGGATGTTTTTCCATATTTGTCAAGAGCTTTGCTCATGAGAACATTTTATCTTGAAACAAAATTATCTCTACCATGTATTTCTTGATCCTTTCTTGCTACTCCTCTTTTAAGAAAACAAGGAAACACTAAAACAGTAAGCTTGCTTTAATTTTTATTCTATAAGCAGCATTTATTTTTACTTCTGGGTGGAATTTTACCTATGAAGGAAAACGTTAAATGCTTATTTGACTCTACCATGAACACATTCACTGCTGTGAAGTGTATCAAATACTGCAATCAGAAGTGGTTTGCACTTTCAACCAAAGAAAGTAATTTGCAACACCTAAGATACTAGCTACATCCTGATACGACAGAGTCAAACAGATAACAAGACACAGCTGTCACAGTAAAAGACTTGAACAGCTATATGGGAGCTGTATTTTGCTGAGCTGTATTTTTAGAAAAGATTCCTAAGTTGAAATAAAATTTTATTTCCTTCTTCCTTTTGTATCAGCTGCTCTAATAGACTAACCAGGAGAAAAGAGTTTTCCAAATTCATGCAAGAAGTAATATTTATAAAGAACTTTAATAAGCAAAACCAGACCAAGGTTGATCAAGCAGCTGATACTGACTGAGCTATAAGAGACTTGTATTTGTTCTTACTGTTCTGGAAGCATACTGTTAAGAACTGCTTATCAGACCTTTGCAGAATACTATTTGCTTATTTTCAGTGGTTTGTTGCAAAATTTGTCTGAGCTTTCAAACTAGTGGTATTGTTCAGGAAATTGTCAGGTGCTTCTAATACCACACTGCCACTTCACACGAAACAGAGAAGTCACCGAGAAGGAAAAACACATTTGAATGGTACAGGAAGTTAATATTTTCTGCATTTTATTACTGAAAAACAAGCACCTTAAGAACTACTACAACAAATGCAAGGGCATTCAAAAGGAAAAGAAGCACATGTTGCAGTCTGCAAACTGGCAATAGAAACATGTAACTCGCTGAAGGTTCAAATTCACAAAAAAAGCCTCTACCAAGTAATTTATAAAATCAGGTCACTCAAAGCTCTTTGGTCACTGTCCTGGTTTCACCTGGGAAACTGCTGAAACTTTCAGTTTCTGTACAAGCCACAAGAAAATCCGATTTGCCTCACAGCTGAAAGTTTCATGAGGGGAAGAAAGATGCAGAAAGATGTAATAAAAAAACCTTGTTGACAACTTTGCAATCTACTATTATGACAGACAAGCCGGTAAACAAAAGAAGGCTCTGAAAAGAACTTCCCAAAAGAAAACAAACAGGAAGAATCAGCAGGACAATAGCACCATCAAAGAGTAAGTGTTCCTACCTGTTCGTAGTGGTAAGTCTGAAGTGATGTAATTTGTACTATTAAATAAAGCATTCATTCCCATGAACTGATCCACTGCAAACATCTATATTGAAAGAAAATACTCTTCATTATTACCTATACACATAGTTGCAGAAAACATCTATCAGCAGAGAACTTCAAAGTTCTCTGCAAATATTGAGACTGCAAATACCTCATTGAATTACATAAACATTTTATAGCTGTTTAATTTTTGCTGGCAACAGCACTACAAGCAGAGCTGACAGCACTGACCCAAGTTCCACCAGAACCATGAGACCACAACCACCTCAGCACAGTTTCTAAACTCCCATTTTGCTTACCTGCACTAACAACTATAAATTCTAAAGAGCTTATACAGTAAATTATGAAAATCTGACCCTAGATGTCTTGCCCAAGGCCTTACTAAGAACCTGTGAGTTTTCATTTCCACTTCTTTGATTAAACCCCACCAGACTACATTCCTTATGTAAATATATTTACAAGCTCTAGTGCAAAAAAAAAGAGTACATCCAGGTTAAATTTTATTTTTTTTTTTTTTCAAACACTAACATGTCTTAACTTACTGTAATTGTTGTCAGGTATAAATCTATCTTCTTCCAAAGTGGAGCAAGCATAAAGGAGAAAATAGTTGCTTTATGAAAATTAGAGGTGAGTAGAAATGACCTGTTCTTCACGTCAACTTTTCAGCCAAGCACCATTCTCATAGTCAAGTAATTTATGAAATGATCTAAGAAGATCAGGAAGAGCTCCTGAAGAGCTAGGCCTATGGATCTGTGTAAGTGAAGGAACATTTGAGTCACCATTGTCAATGCAAACATCACAAAAATTTACACAGAAGGGCCTTTTTAGGACATAAGGGGCTTTATTTTCAGGAAGATTCCAATGTCCACCACAAAAGAAATTTCAGAGCAAGTGTCACAGGCATGCAGGACGTAAAAATAAGTATTTTTTTCAACTGCTTAATTCAGCAGGCCTAACTTTCCTTCTCATTTCAGCCATTATACCAGTGGCAAGGCACTTTACAGGTCACATAAAAACCAGCTTAGGGAAAAAAGCCCCGATTTCTGCCAATGCAGAATGATTTTCTATGTCCCTATTACGTCTAGGAAATGACAGAACAATATGAGAGAAGGCCTAAGCAGACAGCTAGGAGAGGATAAAGGGATACTGAAAATGCAGAAATTCACTTACTTGGGGATCAGAAACTCCCATAATATAGGAATCTTCTGCTGCCATTTTAAGTCCTGAAACACAAAAACATGATTAGCAATAGAGAAGCAATAGAGAAGCCTGGAAAACCTTCAGAATTAAAAGCCCAATCTCTGACACTTTATTTTACTTGTAACATTAATGATTTCTAAAATACTTCCAGAATTCCTCAGTTTTTGGAAGGGGCAATGTAAGGACGAGATAGGCTACAGCTAGGATTTTCCATTGCCAATTGCCGAGAAATTAAAAATTACAGTTCAGATGTCAAAATTTCTTAAAATCAGGAATTGTTTCCATCTTTGGTCTGACCATTCTGCCATTAGACATTAGGCAAAATCATTACCACAGAAATAGCAGAATTCTTAATTTTTATACAATAGAAAGAACATCATGAGCATTTGTGAATGAACCCTAATGGTTTTCTTATAAAGCATTACTAAATGCAAATAAAAATGCCCAAGACGAGACAGTAAAAACAAACAAACAACAAACAAACAAACAAACAAACAACAACAAAAAACTTTAATAAAATCAGGATTCCATTATTGACCCAATTTTGGACACCTTTATTTCCAGGGGCCCACAAATGCTTAGCACACACAACAACTCTGTGCTGAAAATTACTCTTTCTCACAGGTCTACATGTAAATGCTGGACACTGGAAAAGTTTAGCTTGGCTTGGTTTTACTGGGACCAGTAGTGGGCCAGTAGCAGAACTTGTGAATTTTCTGAGGAATTTATCAGGTCTATTAGAAAATATTAGTATTAGTGTTATTTCCTTTCATGTAGATGTTACTAGAAGAACTACAATTTTACCTATGCTGAGCTCACTAAATAAGGCTCTCCAAGGTAGTATCTGAAAATAACAGTAGAAGACTCCAAGAGACTCATGTCTGCATTCGACAGATACTAAATAAGGTTAATAACTACCAGAAGACAGAAACAGGTCACTGGCCCTCATTTTCCACCACAGTGAACATGAGCCATGTTTTCCAGCAAAGAGAACTGTGAAAACCTACTGCACTGTCAAAGAGAGGTGCAAGAGATCAGTAAGTCATTAAAGAAAAACTCAGTCACCATGTACCTCCTACAGGAACTAGAAAGGCAATGCTCAAAAGGAAAATTGGAATACTTGGGTACTTCACCTTGATGGAGGCTCAACTCTGCTTGTTAACAATCTCCAAAGACAACACAGTCACCCATTCCCCACAAAGCAGAAAATGTAAATAAAAATAAAATGGAGAAATAGGAGATA